>JABSTQ010008604.1:0-37553 GCA_013358835.2 Ixodes persulcatus | reverse complement strand
TTTCGTACCTGCCCACAGATGCATGAACTGGGACCATTTTTTACGTAGTGAACACGGTGCTTTTTTTATTTTGTGTGTCTAGTCGCGGACGTTCGATGCACCCATTGCGAATCTCGACGGCCTCCGGAGCGATATGACGAGAAGTTAACTGGACACGTTTGTCGCTACGCGAACGCTTCACTGCCTCCAGCCAAATAGCATTCCTTTCGGGGCGACATGGCTGCTGGAAGGCTCGCTGTCGGGATCACTCATCTGACATCTCTGAAAAGTCGGCATTTGCACGCGCAAGCAAGCAAGCAAAAAAAAAAAGCGCGCTAAGCAAGCAAAGAGGAAAAACGAAAGAACCGCGCTATGAAAGCCAAAACCCCGCGTCGCTTCCTATCACTAACACCTGCGACAGCTGCTAATCACACACTACTTCACTTTAAGAAGTCTCACTCAAGCACCTGGGTCAGCACGAAACACTGATCACTTCGGCGAAACGACTAGTCGAGGTAGGCAAGACAGGCGGGAGCCGAGACTTCGGCGGCCATGAAAGAATAACGAAGCTTTTGTTTGTTTTGGTATGAATCCAAACGGAAGGGCCCGTCTTGTAAACCATTTGTAAAAAATAATGACTCTCATTACATGGGTTACTCTTTAAACGTAAAAATATGCCGCTCAAAAGGAAATTACAACATATAACAAAGGTTTAACAACCAAGATCTAAGCTGTCAATCAAACTCTTAGCCAATAGCAACCGATTGGGATCAACGTCACGGAATCCCAACTTCGTGGCGCGCGATTTAAAACGGACGAAATAGCCGCAAACTAAAATCAGTCTCGCGCAATAAATATTGCTGAAAAAAAAATTGTTTCCTAGCGGAAAAATTGTTTTTTGACATGCTTGTCTCAATTAGGCTGTTTAAAAAAAACTTTTTTTTATTTGCAGTTACCCTTTAAAGAGGCGAAAACAGCCCACAGAGTACTTGAAGTGGCTGCACTCTGACTTGGGCCTGCGCTGCTGGGAGAGTCTGGAATATGCTCCTGCTGTGCTGGCGCAAGCTCCTCTGCTGTGGTCGTGAGCAAAGCCCTTGCCCATTTCTTTTCACTCTCTGCGATGTAGCAAATGTTCTTATACCGTGGGTCAATCAGCATTGCAAGTGCAGGCACAGGGTTCATTTTCAGGTCAGGAAACCTTGTAGCAAGACTGCGTGCAAGACTGTAAGCAAATGGTGCTGCTTCTTCGCCTCTGGTTTTGTGCTCTTGAAGCATGAAATGTGTACAGTGAAGCAATGAAATCACTTGTGAATGTGTGGGATACCTATCAGCAGACAACTCTGCCGTTGGCCTGTTGGAAGGGCTGTACAGCAGCCATTAGTTCCCATTCTTTTGTGCTCAAGTTGTCCACGGAATCACGCTCGGAACGTTCTGCGGAAATAGGGGCACGAAGTTTCACTAATCTATCCATCATTGCATGTTCGCTATTCCAACGAGTGGGGACATCCTGGACCACTTCCAGGGTGTTTATGTGCATGTCCTTGTGGATCTCAATGAGTCCCCCATAAGCTCGTGCGCTCCTCTTGTAGTGTCCCACAATGCATCTTGCTTTCGCACAAAGCTGAGAGAAGATAGCAACTTCTTTTTTTGCGTCGTTAATGCACAGTTGCAGCGTGTGTGCAAAGCACTGGAGGCCCAACCACGATGACCTAGCGACGGCTGAAACAAAATTCCTTGCATTGTCCGTGACAACAAAGTAAGAGTTGCTGTCAGGAAGGTCCCACTCTTCAATGAATGCTGTGAGGAAGCGCAAAATGCTGTGAGGAAGGCATTTCCCTGTAGACTAAAGCGTACACGTGCTGCACAAAGTCTTGATCCAGTATGTGAACGGTCACGCACACGTATCTGTCGCCAGCTCTCGAAGTCCACCCATCAGTTGTCAATCTGTAACACTCGACTACGCCTTCAAAGATGCCTCAAATATGCTTCTTCAATTCACATTTTTTTGCAGCATACAAGTCTGGAATGACAGTTCTTGAAAACGTTTTTCACGGCGGAACAACATACTCCGAAATCGCATAGTTGATCATGTCAATGATCAACTATGCGAAAGAAAGTACTACCGTATTTACTCGCAGAATGAACGCACTTTTTTTCCCGAAAAATCGATGCAAAGTTAGGGGGGGCGTTCATTACGCGAAGTAAAATTTTTGCGTCCGTATTTACTAGCATAATCAACGGACCTCTAAATCCGGAAAAATCCACGTAACTTCTTATTCTTTGCGCGCAGCGCGCGACGCCAAAACCAAACTGCAATGCGCAAAAAAAATGCTCCTGTTTTTTTTTTGTTTCCGTGTTTGTTTGTTTTTTCCCCCGCCTTTCGCAAGTTGTTTTGTTTGCCTACGCTTCTCCGCTTTTCTTATCTCCTTGCGCGCGACCTCCAGACCAAACTGCGCTGTGCAAAAAAAAAGGAAAAAAAAAAGCTCCTCTTTATGTTTTTCTCTTGGTTCCGTGGGGTTTTTTTTTGCCGCTTTTCGCGAGCTCTTTCGTTTGCCCACGCCCATGCATTCGCGACCTCGCTCACCAGGATAGAAAAGTGCGTTCACTTCGAGGGCTTCTCGCTTCTCTTTCCAAAGTGCGAGGAGGGGGCGAGGGCAGGATGCCTTCATTATGCGCGCTTTGCTTAAGCGAGGGCTTCTTTTTCTTTCTTATCTCCTTGCGTGCGGCGCGCGACCCAAAGTCCAAACTGCGCTGTGCAAAAAGAAAAAAAAGCTCCTCTCCATGTTTTTTTGTTTTTTTTTCTCTTGCTTCCGTTGGATCTTTTTTTTTTATTTTTAGCGCCTTTTGCGAGGCGCTTTGTTCGCCCATGCCTTCGCGACCTCGCTGCACCAGGATAGAAAAGTGCCTTCATTTCGCGCGCGTGGGGGGGGGGGTCAAAATTTTGGCGTCCGAGTTGGGGGTGCGTTTATTACGCGAGTAAAAAAAAAGTCAAAATTTTGAGGGTCGACTTGGGGGGTGCGTTTATTACGCGAGTGCATTCATTGTGCGAGTAAATACGGTATATCAAGTGCAGGATGATATGTATCCTGAGGAACTAATGGGTGTTCACCCCGTGCTACACGCACACTGTCCACATTTGAGAAGCATAAACCTAGAGCATTAAATTGGTGATTCAGAACATTATTGTGTTGTGTGAGATTTAAGAAAGATGAAAAGTATAAGAGCTGGGTGCCTTTCTGCCTGCAGTAAAAGTTGTCCGTAAAAACATCAAACTGCGGCCAGTTGACTCTAGGAGCCTTAAAATCCCCCAAGATTAAGACTTTGCATCCCTGTGAGTCATTCACTGTATTCTCCATGCCAACAAGACAACTATGAAAATCATCTGGCGGTGTCTGAGGAGGGGGAAAAATAAACTGTTTAAGACGCGTACTCTCTTTGCAGACTCAATCTCGACCGATATATTCTCGGAAAATTTCTCTAAGTACATATTCGCGTCTCCTAGAGCGGTAGCGCCTGTCGACTGCGACCTAACACTCCACCTCCCGTTCTGCTCCGCGGGGTAGAATCACGATTGCGATGGTGCACCTCAAAACAAGGAGGAATGTAATCGGAGGAGACGATGCAAGAACACAACCATGTTTCAGTTAAACAAAATATAGAGCAATTTGATAAGGTAACATTAGAGAGAAAGCAATCGGCTTTTGTACGCAGGCCGCGAACGTTTTGGTAAAATAAGTCAATGTGACTCATCCTTGGTTTCTCCAGCGTTCAAGGGGGCGGCGGCTGCCTCGGATGCATGGAGCAGGTCTTCGCGAAGGGCGCCTCGAAAAGCCTTAAAGAGGCAGGATTTGGGCCACACGGTGGGATCAGAAAGTTTGTCGAACTCTTTGGCAGCCACGGACACATGGAAGGAGGCGTAAGAGTCGTAGCGCGTCTTCAGTTTCCGGCACTCCACTTCCTCAACTCCGACGGGAGAGAGATGAGAACTGATGTCTTCGCAGCTGGTGTCCGGGTTCAGCTTGGTGATGAACAGGGCTCTTCGTAGAGTTGATGGAGGGGCAACAATCAACTTGCAGGTTTCCGATGCCCCGGTAAGCGCTGGGGTCCTACTAGCTTTTGGTTGTGCAGAGTTGATGCCACTGGGAGGGACGTCGTCTTTCGGTGAAGCGTTATTCTGGCCATCCGAAGGGAGAGCTGCCGCCACAACTTTCCTAGGGGAAGCTGTGTAGAGCGGCAGCATAAGTGTCTTTTCCCAAAGACCCCCCCGCGGCCCTATCCACGGGCTGCCGCTGGCGATCGGGCGTGTCCGGCTGTCGTCGTTGGCCGAGTGCGCCACGCAGACCCCGGACCTTGGACCGTAGTACGGCCATGGCACCCGCCTGCAGCTCGGCGTCACGCTTTTGGTCGTGTCGGAGGCGTGCGTTTTCGTCTCTGAGGGCGGCGACCTCGTCAGTCAGGAACGAAATTCCCTCCATAGCATTGAGGAGCAGGCTCCGCAGGGACTCGAAGCCGGCGCCAAGGTCAACGGGAGGAGAGGCGGGTGGCCCCGCGGGAAGTGGTCGAGCCGGAGAGAGGGCCGCAGGGGTACGGGGAAAGTCCGCAGCGTTGCTGGCGTCATTGCCGATGGCGCCATCGCTGTTAGGCATCGCAGCACCGCCGATAATCGCACAGCTCTCACAGAGAAAGGAGCTCACCCCAGACTGTAGAAATGTGTCAACGTTGTCCGGCCAGCGTACACACTTTGTGTGCGCACAAAGTTTACATCCAGAACATCGCAGAAACTTTTGTCTTCCGTAGAAGACACGAGAGCAGATTGTGCATGCGTCCGTACTCGGCGGCATAATAATAATAATAATAATAATAATCAATCACTCAATCAATCAATCAATGTTTTTATTGAAGTGCCCAGGAACAACCTTGCGGTCTTGGTACGGGTGCACTCAGGAAACATGAAAAACATAACACTACACACAACAAACAACAGTAAACAATAAAAACACTAAAAACAGATCACATATGTCACATAAACTCTCTACGCTATACCACCACGATAGCGAAAGAAAAGGAATGCGAGAGTATAAAATTTGGTTCTGAGCAACTTAATCAAGCGCAAAAAATGGTAAGCAAAATTTAGGTGAGGACCTTAAGCGCTCTGATGAACTCGGGTGTGTTATTGTTAAATATATCAATAGTGTCTGTAAAAGAGGAATTGTAGGTGTGCCCAATTCTTGACACGGGGTCGTGAAGATTAGTTATGCGAGCATTGTAGAAGGATGCATTTTGCCGTGTAGTTTTTACGGGAATTTTCAAACGTACATTTGAGATCAATGATGTGCAGTCAGTAATGCCATGAATTAGTTTGTACAGAAATAGGATATCGGCATGTTCTCTCCTACGCCGCAGAGTGGGCAATGCCAAGCTATGTTGGACTGGGACTGCTGGATCATCGTGTGAGGTAGACGCATTGCGCGACGAGAAACAATGTCTGTATATACATAAAAACTTGTTTTGAACACGTTCGATCCTAGCCGAGTTTGTCGCGCAGATTCCATTCCATACAACAGAGGCATACTCGGCGTGTGGTCGACATAAAGCACTGTACAGTGAGACAAAAGTACTAGGGTTATTAAACTCTTTAGTAATGCGGCACGTAATACCAAGCATGCGTAAAGCTGATCTCACAACGTGGTCAACACGACTCGAAAAGCGTAATGTACTATCAAATACAACTCCAAGGTCTTTGATTTCATTCACACGTGTCAAAAGAACTGACTCTATGTCATAAGAGAATATAATATTATGTGTCTTTCGAGTGTAGGACATGACTTTAGTTTTAGAACTATTTAGTTTTAGGGCATTCTGATTGCACCAGTTTTCGAAAGCATATACATCATTTTGTAGCAAAACACAGTCGGGTTCGTCTCGTACCTCTATAAACATCTTAATGTCATATGCATATTGTAGAAACGAGGAGTGACGAATCACAGCCGAAACATCATTCACAAAAACTGAAAACAGAAGGGGCCGAGAACGGAACCTTGAGGTACACCCGTCGTAGCTCGATAAGCAGCAGACGAATTACCATTCGAGCTGACAAAACACATTCCATCACGCAAGTAACTTTTGAGCAATAAAAGTAATAAACTGTGGACATGAAGCTTTGACAGCTTTGCTAGCAACATTTCGTGATTTACAAGATGGAACGCTTTGCTTAAGTCAAAGTAAATTACATCAAGTTGGCCTCTATTAGAGACGACCTGAGCAGCAGTTGACATGAAACAAGTGAGGTTAGTCGTGGTTGAGCGGCCCGCCATAAAACCATGTTGGCTAGGGATGAGTGAATGTTTGAGCTTAAACGACAATATTTTGTGCAAAGCTGTTTCAAAGAGTTTTGAAAATGTACAAAGAAGAGATATAGGCCTGTAATTTGAGATGCTTGTACTTGAACCATACTTATGTACGGGTACAACAAGTGCTGTTTTCCACAAGACGGGAAACACTTCAGTTTTTACACAGTTGTTAAAAATGTGTACCCAAATAGGGATAAATATTGCACTATAGGCCTTCAATAGGACCGACGGAATGCCGTCATGGCCAGAGGACAAAGACGGCTTCATCTTCTTTACACACTCATGTAATAGCTCCTCATCAAAAAACGCAATACAGGTTGCATTACTAGAGACAGCTGGCGCGGCGCTAATGGGAGAGTTCGGTTGATGTCTAAATATGGACTGAAAGTACGGTAATGGGCGAAAATTTCGTAAACATCTCTGGTCAAGTTTTTGTGTGAGTTCAGCATTGTGATCTCCCTCCCACATTTTGTCTTTGATCGAGACCGAACATATTTCCGAAATTCCATGGGATTCTGAGTTAAATGCAACTCAACAGAATTAATGTACGTCTGACGATCACGCCTCATAACTTCCTTGCATGAAGACCTTAGACGCCTAAATTCTGATTTCCATCCAGGGAGACTGTTCTTTTTAAATTTTCTGTGAGCGTGCAACTTCTTATTCATTAATTTGTTTAATTCATGTGAGAACCAAAAGGGAAACCTAGAACCTGCAGTTCTTCGTAACGGGATAAACTGGTGCATCCCTTCTCGAACGATGCGTGTGAACTCACGAACCTGTTCATCAACGTCAGTGCATTGAATGATCGATGACCAATCGTAATCGGCAAAATGGTTATATAAACCAACGTAATCTCCAGCGGAAAAATTGTGACTAGTCACATTAGAATGACTCCGTAAACAACGCCTCATGCCTCTCGAAGAGCTACCACGATCTCCAGAGGGGGGTGATATCTGTCAGGTGGAACTAGGTAAACTTGAGGCACACTCAGTTATACGTATATCATCTAAATCTGAGAAACACAAATCAAGCATGTTTCCCTGGCTATTGGGAATACAATTGTGTTGCTTTAAATTCGTAAATGATGCAAAGTTAAGTAAAAACATAGATTTCTGAGCAAGGTAGTAATTATTAGAAGACGCTGTGGCTGTTTCCCACCTTATATTGGGGACATTGAAATCACCAAGAACAATAAATTTGAATTTGTCTAGGGCACTAGTTGTACTTTCAATAGCAAGAAGACACTGGTTAAATTCATTAGGAGAGGTGTTGGTTGGCGGCATGTAGTATGCGCCAAGTAGAATGCGTTCACCATTGACACTTTGCAGTTCTATCCACACTGACTCAAGCGATGTCTCCAGGTCAGGACGTCTTATGCACGGTAATGGCGCATCAACTGCTATTAAAACGCCTCCCCCCGTCTTTTTCTTATTAGAGAATTCGCGATCACGTCGAAATACCGTAAAATTTGGTGGAAAAAAGTCAGAAGAAGAAATATCTGGACAAAGCCAAGTTTCAGTGAGAACAATAATAGAATCGGCAGTAAAAGCGACGTTAGAAAAAAATTTCATTAGTCTTTGTGCGAAGACCACGGACGTTCTGGTAATACCGTATTTACTCGCACAATGAACGCACTCGCGTAATTATCGCACCCCCCAAGTCTGCTCTCAAAATTTCGACTTTTTTTTTTCACTCGCATATTAAACGCACCCCCAACTCGGTTGTCAAAATTTTGACCCCCTCCCCCCACGCGCGCGAAATGAACGCACTTTTTTATCCTGGTGCAGCGAGGTCGCGAATGCATGGGCAACGTGGGCGAACAAAACGCCTTGCAAAAGGCGTTAAAAAATAAGAGATCCAACGGAAGCAAGAAAAGAAACATGGAGAGGAGCTTTTTTTTTTCTTTTGCACAGCGCAGTCTGGACTTTGGGTCGCGCGCCGCAAGGAGAAAAGAAAAAGAATCGGAGAAGCCCTGAACGAAACTGCTTGCGAAAGGCGGCAAAAAAAAAGAAACAATCCACGGTACAAGAGAAAAGAAAAAAAAACAAAGAGGAGCTTTTTTTCTTTTTGCACAGCGCAGTCTGGACTTTGGGTCACGCGCCGCGTGCAAGGAGATAAGAGAAGCGGAGAAGCCCTCACCTAAGCAGAGTGAAACGAAACAGCTTGCGAAAGGCGGCAAAAACAAAAAAAAACAATCCACGGAACAAAGAGAAAAAAAAAACAAGAGCTTTTTCTTTTTTTGCACAGCGCAGTTTGGTTGCCAGGTCGCGCGTCGCACGCCGGGCTCAAGGAGATAGAAAGAAAAGCGGAGAAGCCCTCGCCTAAGCAAAGCGCACATAATGAAGGCATCCTGCCCCCGCCTCCTCGCACTTCGGAAAGAGAAGAGAGAAGCCCTCGAAATGAACGCACTTTTCTATCCCGGTGCAGCGAGGTCGCAAAGGCATGGGCAACAAAACAACTTGCGAAAGGCGGGAAAAAAACACGGAAGCAAGAAAAAAAAACATGGAGAGGAGCTTTTTTTTTTGCGCATCGCAGTTTGGTTTTGAAGTCGCGCGCAAAGAGATAAGAAGTTACGTCGATTTTTCGGGATAAAAGGTCCGTTAATACGGACCCAAAAATTTTACTTCGCGTAATGAACGCCCCCCCCCCTCAACTTTGCATGGATTTTTCGGAAAAAAAAGTGCGTTCATTCTGCGAGTAAATACGGTAGATATCTAGGTTATGTATTTTCGGAGGAGGGCAGTGATTGGCTGACCGCTTCATAGATGCGGCTCTTGTAAGCTGGCCAGTAAATTCTTTAAAAAGGCTTCCTTCTGGCCAGGGGAGGGGGTCAAACAGTTTCTCGATATCCTGCTCAGCAGCCATCACGTGGATTGAGGAGTAACCATCGTGACGCGTCTTCAGTCGCGTGCACGCAAGCTCACTCAGGATGCCACTCTGCTCGATGTGAGCCTGGAGGCTTGCAGCGTCGCAGTTGGGGCCGAGTCGTGTCACAAACACAGCACGTTGTCGCCGTGGTTGAGAGGGAGGTGGTGCCACGGGAATACCACTGGCTGACGCGCTTCCCTTGAGCAAGGGACGCCTCGTCCTGGGGAGCTTTGGCCTTGTCTCGTGGAAGCCTCCTCCGTCCAGGTTCAACTTGTCTTGATGGTGGGAGTGCATCCTCGAATCCAGAATAGAGGCCACGGAGCGTGCGCCTCCAATGGCAGCGGGTACAGCGGCGCCTGACGCACACGTAGCCTTCGTTACGGGGCGAGTGTTGCCTCTTTCATCTCGCATCAAATCAACCGGGTCCTGGAGGCTGGTCGCCGCAGAGTAGGACGATGGGGGCTGTTTTTCGCCTTGCCCGGGCTCTTGGCGGTAGCTCCTCAACTCCGCTTGTATGTTGTGCAGCATGGTTGCCTGCTGCATGCGCGTCGTGCTTGTGCTCTCGACGGAGCTGCGCGTTCTCATCCCTGAGCGCGGCAACTTGATCCGTGAGGAACGAGATTCCCTCAAGCGCTTTGAGCAGAAGGGTCCGCAGAGAATCGACGCTCGCGTTGAGGATGTAGGGAGAGGAGGGAAGTGACCTCTCACCCTTTTCGGGACGAGCGGCGTCGGTGGGTGAGGGCGACAGGGAGAGGTGGGAGAGGGAGGCCACGTTGCGGCGGTCGCTGGAGGCCAAGGACGTTTAAATAGGGCAGAACCCGGCATGACGTCATACCCAGCGACACCGGAAAAAGGACCCAATCCCAGACTGCCTCGCGCACCGACACGCTCTCATCCAGAATAAATTCAACCAGGCTCCCATCGTCTGCACTCCGCTCGGTCGTTAAGCTTAGGCTACGTCTGCTCCGTGCCTGCGGTCTGCTTCGTATGCTCGCTGTCGCGGCTGGCTTTCGATTCGATCGGCGCACCAAAAATGTTTCGATGCGAACCCGCATTCTCATCACGGCGGAGTGAAACCAACACTTTCTGGATGCAAGGGTTTGTACAGCTTTCTCAACCCGCGATGCCATTATCAGCGTTTGTGCGTACGACTGACTGACACGCGATCGCTTTCCATGCCTGGAGCGAGACAACGCTCCAGGCGTGGTCACGCGCTGTCGAGAGCGTCCGCTACACGCCGACTTCCTACTCGTCAGGCAAGTGTTGGGCTCCAAATCTCGCCTGTTCGACACCTATTCAGTGGACGCCGCCATCGCTGCCAGGAAATATTGGGGCAAACAACAGCGTTGCCACGGAAATGCCATGGCAACGAGGGTTGTTTGCCCCAAAAATCCATTTGACGAGCTGCCCATTGGTGGAGAAGAGTTGGTGACCACGCCTACTTCCGTTACACTTCGCTCTATGTATGGAGAATACGGACGCCACCTCCTGCCCCTTATAACCTCCTTGCTGGAGGCCATGGCGACGTGGTTAGGGGCTAGCACCACCGCTGATCTTCTCACAGCTCGCACAGGTAAAAGAGGGCACGCCAGATTGAAGAAACTCGTGTACGTCGGCAGGCCAACATACGCACTTGGTATGCGCACGCAGTCTGCATCCGGAACACCTCAGATATTGTTGTCGTCCGTAGAAGCAGCGGGAACAGATCAGGCAGGCATCTTTACTACACTATACCATAATAATAATAATAATATAATAATAATAATAATAATAATAATAATAATAATAATAATAATAATAGTTTATTGCACGAACACAGAACCAGGTACAGACACGGGTTCATCAAAGCCATCTAGGGCTTGCATGATGAACCACCTTGATGAGCATGCTGCTCGTGAAGTGAAACAGAAAAACACAAATGCTTACAAAATTTGTTTCTGGAGTCACCTAAATAGAAAAAAGGTAATTTAATATGATTACTCGCACTATGTGACACTGCATTACCATTGTAGCGCGCATTTTATGATTCACATGCCGGGACAACCATGCCGGTGCAAGAGCTCGGGCTCGCAGCGCTCGAGGTACGAGCACCGACTGCGAGACCACGGGCGATTCCATAAATGCAGTTTTTATCGTAACAGTCGGTCGGCCAATTCTTGTGTCACTACAATTGGTGACCCGGACGTGATGGGATTGCGTAGCTTGGCTGGTGATCCGAGCGGTGACGAACTGTGATTCCACTTGCGCGAACCATACCAGAGGGGTCCGCTGGCCAAAATTTCGGAAGTCGAAACGCGACGGCGGCGACATTTGCTCTTGACATATTGCAGTGATGTGATTGCTGCGCCAATTGCGCCAAACTGCGTCAAGGGACTAACCCTGCTACATCCTGCTACATTTCGCCAAAATATGGGTAATCTGCGCCAAGCCTGCGCCAAAGGACCAATTTAGGTCGCCTTTCAAAACCGAAACTAAACTGAGTACTGTAATTGAGCAGGCGTGTTTTATGTGGCGCAAGCGGCCGCCTGACACAAAGTACCGTGCATCAATTGTCCACCCGGTCTTGCATGGTTTTCCCGGCGTCACGCGTTTCGCGCTCTCGTCTTGTGGGTCTCGTCTCTAGTCTCTTTTTTATATTTTCAGCTATAGACGCGGATGTGTGCAGACGCTCCGACGCTAGTGTGCCGGGTACCAGCCATGCCGTCATGCTGTGAAACGAAACCACGTTTTTGCGCGGCAGGAGTTACTTTGTGAGTTGAAACAACGGCCGTGGGAAAACTATATCTGGTCACTGCCTTTCGGTCACCGTGGTGGCGCGACGTCGAATGTCGCCGTCCCCACATCACTGCAGATATGGTACTTTCTAAAATGAAACTAAGTACCGGCGCATGTTCATCAACGTTCCTGTTCTTGTTTAAATCATACGTTACTACAAAACTTCATCTTTAATTCAAAGACTGCTCTGTCAAAGTATTGATTATCTAGATTCCTCTCGGTGGGCCTTCTTTCGAGAGGGACCTCGGTACGTGAAAATTCTGCCGTGAAAGAAAGTTGGTGAAGAGAAGTGAGCTGAAGCAAAGAAGCCTGGGAATGTCTGCACGCTGACCCCTCACAGCGTGCTTGTTTGTCTCGAGTTCAGTCGTTGCACAAAGTGCTCCAAGAACTTTTTGAGGTTGGCTCGCAATGTCTTGCATCGATGCACTCAGGTTCTTTATTTTTTGTGTGTTTAGATTGTACCTTGTATGCCGGCCTGGCAAGCACGCGCCACTGGACTGTTTTTGTCGCATGCTCGAAAGTTACATTTTGTGTGCAATTCTGGGGATAAGTTAGCGACGGAGCTGAGGGGCATGGTTTCGGTTTCGACCAAACAGCCGTTGTCTGCGCTCGCGCGACAAAGCATGCCCAACAGCAAGCCTGCCGAAGTTGGCCTCACGTGCATGCGAACATGATTGCGTGACTGAGGCACCAGCTGGGACGCTTGCAATTCATTGTTTTACGTTTGCTTAATTTTGACGAAAATCTGGCACGTCGGGAACCAGTAAAACGGTGGCAAGCGGTATTTCGAAATTGCTTGGCAATGCCTACATCACTGTACACTTGTGGGATGTCTGAGCGGTAAAAGCAGAAGCAGCGAGTTCCGTCACAACACGTCACATCAGAACACAACACAACACAAAGTGTCCTTCGTTTGTACAGCACTTAAAACAAATATTTTTATTTTCCTAAGAATATCTGCTCCAAAATCCACTTTTGCTGCTCCAATACACTGTTTTGGTTGCTCCAAAGGCCACATTTGCTGCTCCAAAACACTGTTTTGGTTGCTCCGAAACGTGCGCCAAAATGGCTTAGGCCAATCACATCACTGATATTGCTGCAACACAGCTCCCGCGTACGTTTTCTGCTACCACATGTCCAGACATCATGAACATTCGCGGAACATGTTCCCATCTGTATTTTTTTTTCTTTTAAAGGGGGGGCTATTGTAGCGCGCATTTTATGATTCACATGCCGGGACAACCATGCCGGTGCAAGAGCTCGGGCTCGCAGCGCTCGAGCTACGAGCACCGACTGCGAGACCACGGGCGATTCCATAAATGCAGTTTTTATCGTAACAGTCGGTCGGCCAATTCTTGTGTCACTACACCATCAAACCTAATGCAGGGATACACAAAACATCAGAATTTTTTTTTTCTTGATCAGTCATGAGATGGGCTTTAGAAGACACACTTGAGAGCTTTTTTTCATTTTTGCACCGACTCTGTTATGTAAGTCTTCGTGGAGCTCTTTAAATATATTTGGTAAATCTATCAATCAATCGATGTTTTTATTGAAGTGCCCACGAACAACCTTGAGGTCTTGGTACAGGTGCACTGAGTTAACATGTAAGGTATAACAGGGCATAAAGCCATAGTACAGACAACACACTCAATGGACAAGCCCTAAAAACAAAATTGCACTAAAAAATTACAAAAATAAACACAAAGCCACAAAACACGATAACTTGATGGTACTTGGGAACAACCTTTGTGAGTTCAGCTGAATTTTTCTTTAAAGGGGCTGTGCAACGACATTGGGTAGTAATATTTCTTACTTTACACCAGCTTCCTGGCTCTAGTGGGACCCAAGAATACTCGAACGCAACACCACTGACCGAGAAGTGTCTTCGTCAAGGCGGAATTCAAAGGATGAAAGCGGAGCTTTTCTTTCAGTCTCTCCTTCCAAAGCCGCCTTTTGCTCCTTCGCGAAATTTGATGACGGAGCTGTGGGGACAATGGCAACAGTACGATCCCCGGGAGTGCGTCATCGAGCTTTGCGATCCCAGCTCTGACGATATTCAAATGCTGCTCACACAGTGGACGCGAAGACTGCGTACGCATTCGATCTGGGCTCGTGACAATCGATGCCTCGACATGCATTCGGGTAGTGGCCTGTGTCCAATCGCTGCAACGACGACTATAGCCGAAGCATAACAATGTCTGGGACCCAGCGCGTGTCCTGTGCTTTGCCAACCCCAGCGCGTGGATATGATCAACATTGGCGGCATATAATCGGCTCCAGATCACGTGGCCGCTTGTCGTGACTGCGAGTTGAGGGGGTGAACTGTGCTTGTTTTTCTTTAATTTTTTTCTGGAACTGCTATTGCGTGGGGTGAAAAACGAACGTGTGTTTCATAGGTCATTAACGTCAGGGATCCGTTTTAAGCGGTATTTGCGCAAAGTACAGAAATTGTTGCATCGCCCCTTTAAGCATGGTGTAACAGTAGTGAAAGGCGTGGATAAAGGTGCATCAACTATTCAATGTTTAATTAAAAACTATTCATCAAAACCACTATTCACTTTGAATTTGCTTCGATTTCAAAATCCATTATCTGCACATGCCTAACGAAGAGTTGTAGGTTTTTGTGCGAACGGTGCTCACATCGACTGCAATGAATAGCTAGCGCTATTCATTGTGATCAGTTAGAGTAGCTATGTGCTCCGCTTAGCTGTTTGGAATACGAGCGAGCAGTGTGATTCAAACCCTACAAAGTATTTAAAAGCATATTTCTACATCAAATACAGACCAAAGATGCCATCGGTACTCCTAATAGGGTAATTTATACATCTACAAAATTACCGCCGTATGATTGTTCAATAAATAAATAAATATCTCTAGTGGCCAGGTCCCCTGTAGCTATGACAGTTTAAATAGTCTCCCAACACTCCAACAGCTGCATTTAAAAGGTTAAAAAGCGCAAACAAAACAAGGACAATAAAAGCACAAAGACGACAGGACGGGCACTAACTCACAACTGATCTTATTAGAAAATCATCACTTATATGCACAATCTTTTGCCACACCTGCAATACAACCAATCACCTCTCACAGGCAGCTATCTAGAAAAGCTACCTCTCTTTGGAGCAGAAAAAGAGAAGGCATGCTAACGCAGTTGTCATCTTTCCTTTTCATGTAAAACGCCTCTATCATCTCTCTCTCTGTTTTATTTTTTGCTTTCTATTAAAAACTTTGTTGCAGCCAAGAGAGGCTTACAGCCAGCGCATAGCCTGCAGTGGTCAGCAAGATGACCCCCCGCATAGTTGCGCAAAGAAAGATTACGTTCTCGTAACCCTATCGTTAAAACAGCGTTTGCCCGATGTAAACTTTTGCACAGCTAAACGGTATCTTGTATACGACATTGGTGACACATGCAGTGTACTGCACTGTGTGCTTCTTAGAGCAGAGTGCTTTTTTCTGCCGTGTAAGCATCGGACAGATTTTCGAGAGCTTGCGAGGAGCCGAGAAAACAATGTTTACATCGTATCTGCTAGCTATCTTTTTAATGTTGTGAGATACTTTATGCCAATGTGGAATCACATGTACACATCTTTTAACTTTCTTTGTTTGTCTGCGCCCTTGTAGGTTAGTTCTTTTTATTTTTTGAAGTAGGCTCTCGCAGCAGCTCGAAATTAGGTTAGGTGGGTACCCCACGTTTTTCAACCCTTGTACTTGCTGAGCAAAACTGATGGCCATCTGGTGCTTGCAACTTTTTGCAAGAGCTGCCTGAAGACACGTTAACGGGGGACACTACCCACAAAAGTCAACTTCTGTATCGCTTGCTTGATTTCAATCAAGTTTGCAATGGAGGTTTATATGAGTTGCAAGCCCATCCCTGCCAAATTTCACTGTCCTATGCCAATTTCGAGACTTGTTACGAATGTTACATATGGAAGTCAGTGTGTTCGCGTAGAAAAGCTATTGTTTTAAAATAAAATAAAGTTTGTGATTTTTTTGTGTAATATAATCATAGGAATACCCATAGTACATACCCAGCTAGTTATTTTGTTATTTGCATTGTTTTTCATAAGTAAAACTCCATAAGAAAATCAACATTTTTTTTCATGTCCGCACCTTTTTTACAAACCGGGAATTGTCAGGGTAACTTTAATTACCGGGAAAAATCAGGGAATTGTCAGGGAAACTTTAATTACCGGGAAAAATCAGGGAATTGTCAGGGAAACTTTAATTACCGGGAAAAATCAGGGAATTGTCAAGGAAACTTTAATTACCGGGAAAAATCAGGGAATTGTCAGGGAAACTTTAATTACCGGGAAAAATCAGGGAATTGTCAGGGAAACTTTAATTACCGGGAAAAATCAGGGAATTGTCAGGGAAACTTTAATTACCGAGAAAAATCAGGGAATTGTCAGGGAAACTTTAATTACCGGGAAAAATCAGGGAATTGTCAGGGAAACTTTAATTACCGGGAAAAATCAGGGAATTGTCAGGGAAACTTTAATTACCGGGAAAAATCAGGGAGTTGTCAGGGATATTGTCAAAAAGCGAGCCCAGTCGGGAAAAATGAGCCGGAAACGCCATCAAGTGCCCTGAGCAAAGGCTTGAGGACTTGGGGGCAGAAAAATGGGCAATAAATTCTGTAGGGGGCCGGAGACCCGTCATGCTGTTCCTTTTCAGCTTTTTTCTCCGGCCTGCCCTTCATCATTGATGAGAAATAAAACTATTATTATGATTAGAGTGTAGCGCGGGCTCTGCTCACCCAGTGTAGAGTGTACCACCCAATGCAAAGGAAACAGCCGACAAATCCAGTCCCCCGCAGGGGGCACCTACACCTTAGGTGTTTGGTGAGTAGCGCCACCACGGACCCCAGCCACGTGGGCCACCATACCCGCACCCAGGGGGCACCTACTTCGGTAGGTGCTTGGTGAGTGGCGTCACTACGAACCCCGAGCCATGTGGGTTCGCCCACCCACGTCTGGCTGTGCGTGGCGTACCCGTGTCCGGGGAAAAGGGGACCCTGGTGGTTGAGTTGAGCCCGGGGTATGTCTGGACCCTTCGGGGCCCCCCGGGCGAGGCAATACACCGCTTCGGCCCCTGCTTCTCGTAGACGGGTGTCCTGGCTTGGCCCGACCAGGATGATTCAGTCAGTCGCCTCTTCTACCCTCTTCTTCCTTCTTTTACTTTTCCTCCCACCTCTTTTTCTTTTCTTCTACACTCTCTTCCTTCTTTTTTCACCTCCTTAGGCGGCAAGGGCCAACCTTGAGTGGAAACAGGTCCTGTCCCTGCAACCACACTAGGGTATAGTGCCTGGGCAGCACTGGTAGAGTAATTGTGTCAGCCAAGCCCATCTTGCTATGGCACATTACCTACCCCCTTGTTGGGCTCCGTGGTGGGCGGTGCACCCGGGCACTGAATCTTTCTCCCATTTGTATGGGTTCTCAAGCAAAAAAACCTTTTGATCGGGCCCCGAAAAGGGTCCGCACCGAAGCACTACGCATAGAAAAAACAACCTACACATTTTCAAAGTTCCCATGTTTCTTGCCATGCACTCGGAGGATGAAAAACCGCTTGGCAAGTTGTCCCCTTTTCTCATCTCACAAGTTCTCGAAGGAGTGATTGGGAAGAACTACAATGCAAAAAAGATGGCATCTGGTGATCTCCTAGTGGAGATACACTGTAAGCAACAAAGTGATTCACTATTAGCACTAAACTGCGTGACTGATTACAAAGTCACTGTCACACCTCATAGAACACTCAATACAATTCAAGGGGTGATCTCGGAAGACAACCTGCTCGAGAGTACAGAAACCGAAGTAGTTGAGGGCCTTTCTACACAGGGAGTAATTGCTGCTCGGCGTATTACCCTTCGCCGCGATGGTGTTCAACGCAAGACCAAACACATCATCTTAACATTTGAGTCAACCACACTTCCTGAAGTTGTGAGGCAGGATATCTCCAGTGCCACGTCCGCCCCTATGTGCCAAACCCTCAGCGGTGTTTTAAGTGCCAGCGGTTTGGCCATGGGTCACGGAACTGTCGAGGAAGTGACACTTGTGCCAAGTGTTCTAGCAAGGAGCACGTCGCTGATGTGTGCGAGAATGAGCCCCAGTGTGCTAACTGTAGCGGTAAGCACCCAGCATACTCCCGATCTTGCCCATTATGGAAACAAGAAAAAGAAGTCCTCACCTTGAAGGTTACCGAAAACATTTCATACGCTGATGCTAAGAAGCGCTTCGCCTTTGTTTCCAAAGGCTCTTATGCCGAGGCCGTACGCAGGGGACCGGTACGGCCAATGGTTTCGACTGGAACGCAGACGTCTACGGACGATCTGCGCCTCCCGTCGAGGTCTCCTTCGTCCACGGGAGCGTTGCCAGTTGCACCACTTCCGAATCGTAAGGTGGATGCTGCCTCGTCAGCATCCACCTCAGGGCAGGGGCTCACCCCCCCTGCTCCACCTGCCACTTCGACCCCTAAGGGTCGAGGGGTACCCCCTCGCACCTCTGCTCCCCAGAGGAAGCCCGGGGAGCCGCCGAAGCAGTCGACCTCCAAGGGTCAGCTGCCGGCGGCAACAGACGAGCCCATGGACGAAAGCGGGCCCAGGTCCGAGGAGGATACTCCCCTCTCAGGATCAGAGTCCTCTCTTTCTGTCGCCAGTGAGCCCACTTGGAGGCAGAAAGACCCTCGTAAAAAACAGAGCACGCCACGTGTTAAGATAGATTTTAAACCTTAAAATCTCTCTTTTAAGTCACTTTTTGTATATATACATTTTTCCTCTTTAAATGGCAAAGTATAGTATTATGCAGTGGAATTGTCGCGGCCTTTTTCTAATATTGATGACATTTTTTTCTCGATGAGCTTCGACCTGTGGCCATATGCCTGCAGGAGACTCATCTTATGGAGACGCATGAAAAAGTTTTACGCCGCCATCAAGTTTTCAGAAAGGACCGTGCATCATCTAGCAACTCATCTGGTGGAGTAGCTGTTGTTGTCCAGAGCGGTCTAGCCTGTGCTCCAGTTCCTCTCACGACCTCGCTGGAGGTAGTGGCAGTTTGTGTTCTTCTTGACCGCCTTATTACACTGGTTTCAATCTACCTACCACCAAATATTTCACTGCATCTACAGGACCTTCAAGGACTCGTTAGCCAGCTTCCACAACCTTTTTTTAATTTTAGGAGATTTTAATGCGCACCACCCCATGTGGGGCAGTGCCCGCCAAGACTCTCGTGGTGGGGTCATTGAACGATTTTTGTTATCATCTGGCCTTTGCCTTTTAAATGGAAGTGATCCAACTTTTTTTAGTGCATCTCATAATACTTTCACCTACATAGATTTGTCTCTATCATCACCACCCTTACTTCCATGCTTTTCATGGAAGGTTTTAGACAATCCCTTTGGAAGTGACCATTTTCCTGTGATTTTAGAAAGTATGGCATCACTCCCTTCTCTTCGAACCAGCATCCCCAGGTGGAAGTTGGATGAGGCGGACTGGGCTCTTTTTGCGTTGGAAGCGGTACTT
This sequence comes from Ixodes persulcatus, assembly GCA_013358835.2. Lineage (NCBI taxonomy): Eukaryota > Metazoa > Arthropoda > Arachnida > Ixodida > Ixodidae > Ixodes > Ixodes persulcatus. The sequence goes on along the minus strand of JABSTQ010008604.1, from coordinate 18,062 downwards.
GACTCTACCGAATTTTTATCTATGTCGCCTGAGAATGCAACCTTGTACATTACTGACCGAATCATAAATGCAGCATCTATTTCTATTCCACAAACATCAGGGAATCTTCCGAAGCGGTGCAAGCCTTGGTGGACCAAGGAGTGTACTGCCACACGTAAGTCTCAGAACAAGGCCTGGGGCACTTTTTGTCGCTACCCAAGTACCAGGAACGAGATCGAATTTAAAAGAAGAAAAGCAAAGGCTCGTTGGACAAGCAGGCAAGCCAAGAGGTGTTCGTGGATGAAGTATGTTTCTAAAGTGAACAGTTTTGTTACTTCAAAAGAGGTGTGGGACCGAGTGAGAAAAATTCGGGGCAATTATCTTTCTTTTAGGATACCTCTTTTACCCTCAGCTGTGCCAACATTAAAGGGCCAGGCAAATTGTTTTGCAAATTATTTTCAAGAAGTTTCTAGTTCATCCAGTTACACTGCCAAATTTCAGAAATTCAGGGCTATAGCGGAAAAGCAGCCAATTGCTATGTCTGGATCAGATGCTCTAGAATATAACCAGCCTTTCACATTGTGTGAACTTGAGGTGGCCCTTGCAACAAAAAAGGAATCTGCACCTGGACCTGACAGAATTAAATATGAAATGTTGCGGCACTTGTCCCGTGAATCCCCAGGACATCTGTTGACTTTTTTTAACCATTTGTGGGGAGCTTCTGTTTTTCCTCAGTGCTGGAAACGTGCGCATATAATTCCCTCGCTGAAACCCGGTAAAGATTCTTCACTGCCTACGAGTTATCGTCCCATTGCGCTGACCAGTTGTCTCGGGAAAACGTACGAGAGGCTGATAAATAGGCGACTAGTGCACTTTTTGGAGGCTGAAAAATGTTTAGATACGAATCAATGTGGATTTGGAATGGGTCGCTCAACCTTAGATCATCTTGTTCGCCTGGAAACTTCCATACGTGAAGCTTTTGTACATCGACAGCACTGTGTGTCGGTATTCTTCGACCTAGAGAAGGCTTACGACTCTACTTGGCGTTATGGGATTCTCAAGGACTTGCACATGTATGGCATCCGTGGCCGAATGCTGCGTTGCATACAAGATTTTCTTACTAACCGAACTTTTCAGGTTAGGTTTGGCTCCACGCTCTCTGATGTTTTTCTTCAGGAAAATGGGGTCCCCCAAGGGGCCCGTATTGAGCGTTACTCTGTTTGCAGTGAAAATAAACAGCCTGGCTGCAGCGATAGCACCATCTGTCTCCTATTCGTTATATGTAGACGATGTGCAGATTTCCTTTTCTTCCTGCAACCTCTCGAGTTGCGAGCGCCAACTGCAGGTCTCTATAATAAAATGAGTAAATGGGCCGATGAAAATGGGTTTAGATTTTCTCCTGAAAAGACAGTATGCGTGCCCTTTTCCTTGCGGCGTGGCCTCTCACTTGAACCCAGTTTACAACTCAATAGTATATCTGTACCTGTAAAGCAAGAGCACAAATTTTTAGGAGTTGTTTTTGTTCTTTTCTTCCTGCAACCTCTCGAGTTGCGAGCGCCAACTGCAGGTCTCTATAAATAAAATGAGTAAATGGGCCGATGAAAATGGGTTTAGATTTTCTCCTGAAAAGACAGTATGCGTGCCCTTTTCCTTGCGGCGTGGCCTCTCACTTGAACCCAGTTTACAACTCAATAGTATATCTGTACCTGTAAAGCAAGAGCACAAATTTTTAGGAGTTGTTTTTGTTCTTTTCTTCCTGCAACCTCTCGAGTTGCGAGCGCCAACTGCAGGTCTCTATAAATAAAATGAGTAAATGGGCCGATGAAAATGGGTTTAGATTTTCTCCTGAAAAGACAGTATGCGTGCCCTTTTCCTTGCGGCGTGGCCTCTCACTTGAACCCAGTTTACAACTCAATAGTATATCTGTACCTGTAAAGCAAGAGCACAAATTTTTAGGAGTTGTTTTTGTTCTTTTCTTCCTGCAACCTCTCGAGTTGCGAGCGCCAACTGCAGGTCTCTATAAATAAAATGAGTAAATGGGCCGATGAAAATGGGTTTAGATTTTCTCCTGAAAAGACAGTATGCGTGCCCTTTTCCTTGCGGCGTGGCCTCTCACTTGAACCCAGTTTACAACTCAATAGTATATCTGTACCTGTAAAGCAAGAGCACAAATTTTTAGGAGTTGTTTTTGTTCTTTTCTTCCTGCAACCTCTCGAGTTGCGAGCGCCAACTGCAGGTCTCTATAAATAAAATGAGTAAATGGGCCGATGAAAATGGGTTTAGATTTTCTCCTGAAAAGACAGTATGCGTGCCCTTTTCCTTGCGGCGTGGCCTCTCACTTGAACCCAGTTTACAACTCAATAGTATATCTGTACCTGTAAAGCAAGAGCACAAATTTTTAGGAGTTGTTTTTGTTCTTTTCTTCCTGCAACCTCTCGAGTTGCGAGCGCCAACTGCAGGTCTCTATAAATAAAATGAGTAAATGGGCCGATGAAAATGGGTTTAGATTTTCTCCTGAAAAGACAGTATGCGTGCCCTTTTCCTTGCGGCGTGGCCTCTCACTTGAACCCAGTTTACAACTCAATAGTATATCTGTACCTGTAAAGCAAGAGCACAAATTTTTAGGAGTTGTTTTTGTTCTTTTCTTCCTGCAACCTCTCGAGTTGCGAGCGCCAACTGCAGGTCTCTATAAATAAAATGAGTAAATGGGCCGATGAAAATGGGTTTAGATTTTCTCCTGAAAAGACAGTATGCGTGCCCTTTTCCTTGCGGCGTGGCCTCTCACTTGAACCCAGTTTACAACTCAATAGTATATCTGTACCTGTAAAGCAAGAGCACAAATTTTTAGGAGTTGTTTTTGTTCTTTTCTTCCTGCAACCTCTCGAGTTGCGAGCGCCAACTGCAGGTCTCTATAAATAAAATGAGTAAATGGGCCGATGAAAATGGGTTTAGATTTTCTCCTGAAAAGACAGTATGCGTGCCCTTTTCCTTGCGGCGTGGCCTCTCACTTGAACCCAGTTTACAACTCAATAGTATATCTGTACCTGTAAAGCAAGAGCACAAATTTTTAGGAGTTGTTTTTGTTCTTTTCTTCCTGCAACCTCTCGAGTTGCGAGCGCCAACTGCAGGTCTCTATAAATAAAATGAGTAAATGGGCCGATGAAAATGGGTTTAGATTTTCTCCTGAAAAGACAGTATGCGTGCCCTTTTCCTTGCGGCGTGGCCTCTCACTTGAACCCAGTTTACAACTCAATAGTATATCTGTACCTGTAAAGCAAGAGCACAAATTTTTAGGAGTTGTTTTTGTTCTTTTCTTCCTGCAACCTCTCGAGTTGCGAGCGCCAACTGCAGGTCTCTATAAATAAAATGAGTAAATGGGCCGATGAAAATGGGTTTAGATTTTCTCCTGAAAAGACAGTATGCGTGCCCTTTTCCTTGCGGCGTGGCCTCTCACTTGAACCCAGTTTACAACTCAATAGTATATCTGTACCTGTAAAGCAAGAGCACAAATTTTTAGGAGTTGTTTTTGTTCTTTTCTTCCTGCAACCTCTCGAGTTGCGAGCGCCAACTGCAGGTCTCTATAAATAAAATGAGTAAATGGGCCGATGAAAATGGGTTTAGATTTTCTCCTGAAAAGACAGTATGCGTGCCCTTTTCCTTGCGGCGTGGCCTCTCACTTGAACCCAGTTTACAACTCAATAGTATATCTGTACCTGTAAAGCAAGAGCACAAATTTTTAGGAGTTGTTTTTGTTCTTTTCTTCCTGCAACCTCTCGAGTTGCGAGCGCCAACTGCAGGTCTCTATAAATAAAATGAGTAAATGGGCCGATGAAAATGGGTTTAGATTTTCTCCTGAAAAGACAGTATGCGTGCCCTTTTCCTTGCGGCGTGGCCTCTCACTTGAACCCAGTTTACAACTCAATAGTATATCTGTACCTGTAAAGCAAGAGCACAAATTTTTAGGAGTTGTTTTTGTTCTTTTCTTCCTGCAACCTCTCGAGTTGCGAGCGCCAACTGCAGGTCTCTATAAATAAAATGAGTAAATGGGCCGATGAAAATGGGTTTAGATTTTCTCCTGAAAAGACAGTATGCGTGCCCTTTTCCTTGCGGCGTGGCCTCTCACTTGAACCCAGTTTACAACTCAATAGTATATCTGTACCTGTAAAGCAAGAGCACAAATTTTTAGGAGTTGTTTTTGTTCTTTTCTTCCTGCAACCTCTCGAGTTGCGAGCGCCAACTGCAGGTCTCTATAAATAAAATGAGTAAATGGGCCGATGAAAATGGGTTTAGATTTTCTCCTGAAAAGACAGTATGCGTGCCCTTTTCCTTGCGGCGTGGCCTCTCACTTGAACCCAGTTTACAACTCAATAGTATATCTGTACCTGTAAAGCAAGAGCACAAATTTTTAGGAGTTGTTTTTGTTCTTTTCTTCCTGCAACCTCTCGAGTTGCGAGCGCCAACTGCAGGTCTCTATAAATAAAATGAGTAAATGGGCCGATGAAAATGGGTTTAGATTTTCTCCTGAAAAGACAGTATGCGTGCCCTTTTCCTTGCGGCGTGGCCTCTCACTTGAACCCAGTTTACAACTCAATAGTATATCTGTACCTGTAAAGCAAGAGCACAAATTTTTAGGAGTTGTTTTTGTTCTTTTCTTCCTGCAACCTCTCGAGTTGCGAGCGCCAACTGCAGGTCTCTATAAATAAAATGAGTAAATGGGCCGATGAAAATGGGTTTAGATTTTCTCCTGAAAAGACAGTATGCGTGCCCTTTTCCTTGCGGCGTGGCCTCTCACTTGAACCCAGTTTACAACTCAATAGTATATCTGTACCTGTAAAGCAAGAGCACAAATTTTTAGGAGTTGTTTTTGTTCTTTTCTTCCTGCAACCTCTCGAGTTGCGAGCGCCAACTGCAGGTCTCTATAAATAAAATGAGTAAATGGGCCGATGAAAATGGGTTTAGATTTTCTCCTGAAAAGACAGTATGCGTGCCCTTTTCCTTGCGGCGTGGCCTCTCACTTGAACCCAGTTTACAACTCAATAGTATATCTGTACCTGTAAAGCAAGAGCACAAATTTTTAGGAGTTGTTTTTGACAAGAAACTTGAGTTTTTGGCCCATATCAAGGAACTGAACAAGTGCCTGCAAGCGTCTAATATCCTCAAAGTACTTTCCCACATGTCTTGGGGGTCTGACATGCGATGTCTCGTCCGATTATACAATGCCCTGGTTCGTTCCCGTCTGGACTACGGTGCAATTGTGTATGGATCAGCACGGGAGTCTGTTTTCAAAATGCTAGATCCTGTCCATCATCTTGGCCTTCGACTTGCTACAGGAGCTTTTCGGACTTGGCCTATAATGAGCTTGTATGCAGATACTTATCAAATTTCTTTAGGAAAAAGGAGACAATATCTTACCCTTTGTTATGGATCCAAAGTGAAATCTGACCCTGCACATCCCGCCTTTAGCTGTGTACAGACTTCTTCTCTCTTACGACTTTTTGAAAACAAGCCAAGCATTGTGCGACCATTAAGCTTTCGGCTTCAAAGTATTTCAACTTCACTGCAGCTAACAATCCCTGAGAATAGCATGATTACAACGGTCGAGAGCATTCCTCCCTGGAGTGCAGTAAAAGTTTCATGTGACTGGTCACTGGCCAAATTTCATAAGGAATCGGTCGAACCTCTTGTGATTCAGCGGGAGTTTTTAGCATTGCTGGAGAAATATCAAGATTACCTACAATTGTATACCGATGGCGCCAAAACCTCATCCTACGTAGGTTCTGCACTGTTTTCACCACAGTACAAGAAAGCAAGACGACCGATAGCATTTCAAGTATTTTTACTGCTGAGCTTTATGGTATAATGATGGCCCTTGAACATATCTTAGAGAATCATGCGATGAAAGCTATTTTGTTTGTTGACTCTCAGAGTGCCCTGCTCTCGGTTTGCTCTCTTACCGACACAAAAAACTGGCTTACACAACAAGTGCGTGTAAAGATGCACCGTGCTCTCCTACTTGGACTCGATATTAAACTCTGCTGGGTACCGAGCCATGTAGGAATTATCGGTAATGAAGGGGCAGATAAGCTAGCCGCCTCTATCGAGGATAACATTAAAATATCCCTTAAACTGCCATATGAAGATTTTAAGCCAGCTTTCAGAAGAGCAATTAATAAGGTATGGCAGTCAGAATAGGATAGGGAAATTGACAATAAACTACACGTTATCAAACCTTGTTTGGAGGTCTGGGAGAGTTCCCATCACAAGAATCGTTTCCATGAAGTTTTGATGTCCCGATTGAGGATTGGCCACTCGCGCTTGACACATGAGCATTTGCTTTGTGGTGAAGATGCTGCACAGTGTGAGCACTGCGGCAAAGTAGTGACACACATCTTGTGGAATTGCAGGCAGCTACATGAACAGCGATGTTTTCCAGAACTTTTTAGATCTCCCGTTTCACCCTGCCTTCCTTCTCGGTGATCAACCTCTAGTCCCTTTTCGGCGCGTTTTAGAATTTCTTAAAGTAACTGGCACACCGGTTGTAACTTTTATTCATAAAATATATCACTCCCATTGTAGATATTTTAAAATTCTTAAAATTCATAGACATAGTAATTTTTTATACCCGGAACTCATGTTTATGTGATACACGACTCATGTTCATAGTCTTATTAGATCATCAGCTACTATAGCTCTGTTTCTTCAACCCTTGTTTCTGCAATAGTTTATGCACTTGGGGCATTTTGGCCCTGGTAGCTCTCGCGCCATAAAACTCAAAATCAATCGAGAGAAATCTAGTCCAAGCCTTGGATTGGATTAGATTGGATTGAGGGTGCGACACTAGGCTAGATGCAGTAGAGCTACTAGATTTAGTAACAAATAAGAAAACTGCAGGCCCCAATCCAATCCAAGCATTAAGCCAAAAGTTTCCGAAAGTGTGCATCTGGCGGCCATGCTGCCATTCGGTTATGAACGTGTGTGGTTGAACGTTGTGTTTTCGTAGTGTTTCCGGAAGTGGCCTCTTCACTGACGACGTCAGCGGCAAGGAAGTGCTCGTTTAATCCAGATTGGACGAACCCAAATATTTCGGAAGATGCAAGTGGGATGAAGCCCGTGCAAAATGATCCTCACAGTGCTCCATGCCTTGTGTTGTAATGGTCTTATATATTTAACCGCCTCTACAGTGGTCAGGGAATTTCACTTGAAATTGTCAGGGAAAACCTGGAAAAGTCAGGGAATTTCAAAATAAGAATTTGCTAGACACCCTGGTTAAAAAAGAAAAACTAACCAGCCAGGCATGTTCCTCACAAAAGTCTATCCCAGAGAACCACCTAAGAATAATTCTCTATTGTTTAACAGGAAAGTTTTCTTAAAGGGAAATTTATGCCAAAAGGTGGAATGGAGCGAAATATGTTCAAAGTGCTGCAACCTCTACCTTTTCTTTAGCATCGGTGGACCGAAAATAATTTATAAAAAATTAACTATGCAGTGTAAACTAATGAAACTTTCTGGGAATACTCTCTAGATATTAATGGATGTGGATATGGCATTTTTTCGAAATCAACCTTTTTTTGCGGAAATCATTTTTTTTTGGGGTAGTGTCCCCCTTAAAGCTAAACCTCTTTTGACCAGTTTGGAATGTGCACTTCTGTAAGAAACAGAGCTTTTCTTGGAACGCGGGCTATACTTCCAACAGACATGGTCATCGGAAAACATGATTATAAGGTCCAAAAAACGAATGCTGTTCAGCACGGGCATTTCTCGTGTAAACTTAAGTCCACCTGACGCTTCTTTAAAAACATGTACGATCCCCGCAACAACCTCATCCAAACCCGAATTTGTGTCTATAATTGAAAGATAATCGTCAACATATACAAACACTTTGACTACATGCAAATCAGAAAGGCATTCCAAAATGTGCCTGTCCAATGACGCTAAATATATATTGCATAAAACAGGGGCAACCGACGAGCCAATACAAGCACCAGATTTCTGTACAAAGAAACGCTCATTGTAACTGACGGCAGTGGACTGAAGGTAAAAGACCATCCACTCTAAAAAAATAGTCACTACTAACGCCCGCATAACTTTGAAAGTTGACCTCTCCTGACTCGTCTATTTTATCCCTGACAGCTCGGAGTAACCCATCGTGAGGCACAGAATAATAAAGGTCCTCAATATCTACAGAGAACGCCGAGAGGGCATTTTTACACTCCTCTCTAAACACTTCAATAACTTCACCCAAGCTTCGTACAAGAAAAGGGTCCTCCAAGCCAGTGTGTCCAGGTGGCGCTGTAAATAACGGCTAGCTACTATAAACTGCCAAGTGTTCTTCTCAGAAACAATGGCTCGGAATGGACAATCAGGCTTGTGCTTGCGCGTTTTTCCTGTGAAAAACACTTCCAAAAAATTGCTTTCTGCTTTTTACGCTGCTTCCCTTAAGCTTTCCAAGTTCAAAACTTATCTTAAGAGCCTGAGTCTTTTGTGTCTTGGACAAAACTTAATTTCCCTGAATTTCTTAGCTATTGCTGCAAACGCCCTCTCCTGGAAAAAACCTTCCGGCAAAACAAGGAAACCGCCCTCCTTATCAGCCTGGACAAGGGATAGTTAATTTTGTTTTAAAAAACCCACAACGTTTTCAAGAGTAGGCTTTGTCCTAGGGAGTTGACTCACAGTGTCTTTGAGGAAGTCCACATCATCGTCAATCGCGCACTCCTTGTTCTGTTCACCGGCACAGTCGGCCACACGTCTTACCGTGGCGAGCAGCTCTTGTCGCCTCGTAGACGGCTCGAAGCTGAACTTTGGGCCTTTCTGTAGAACATCCTTGACTTCCGCTGGAAGAGTAGCATCTCCCAAAATGGTGACATTGTCAGTGGAACTCCCGGCTTTTCCTCTCGCTTCGTGGTAACCTTAGTCGCGTCTTTTGAAACAAAAACTCCGTAGATTGTGCCGCCGATTTCTTGTACTCTGCGTACCGGCAAATGGCATTCTGCTCTTCCAATCCTCCTGGAACGACGACACGGAGCCAGTCCAAGTACAGTCTGACCTGTCTTCAATATTCAGATTTCTAAATTTTGCACAACCTTCTGGTGTGACCCCATGAAGGTTCCACAACCCCGAAGAGGCTCTGCACTTCCAAGGGTACTGTTTTTACTTTCATGCAGTACGACAGGATCCGGGCCTGGCAAGTTGAAATGGCGATGAGGTCGATGCAGGTTATGTCAGGATCCTGTTTTACAGTAAAACCTCGTTAATTCGGATCTCATGGGACCGGCAAAAATGTCCGAATTATCCGAAAGTCGAAATATCGAAAGGACAAAGAAAACTGCGCGAAAACGTTTCCCTGTGACATACCTTTATTCTGAGAAGAAATCTGTTATTACCGCCTGCTTTCTGGACGACACTTGGGCGGAGACGGCAACTTTCGTTAGCGCGGTCGAGTGCTCCACCGCACTCGCACTGTCGGAGCTACGCATCCCGTGCGCTGACGATTTAGCACAGCAAGGCCTCTTCTAGTTTCGGGTGCACCAACTTCCACGGCCGCTTTCTTTTCGCGTTGAACTTCTCGCTCTCGAAAGCCCGTAGGATATCGGCCTCAATTTTCACGTACGTGGCCAAACTGCTTCTCTTGACGTCGTAACTTTCAATCACTTGTTGAGAGACGCCGTCCTTCAAGGTCCTTAGTATTTCCACTTTCGTCGCTAAATTCTTAGCCTCGTACAGCTGCAACGGAAAACGAGTAGCGCAACTGACCAATAATCGGAGCGGCAAAATCGCGACACCCGGCACTATTTTTCCCGAGCGCGCGGACAGCGAGAGTGCCAGTCACGTTGCATTTTACAACGCGGGGGTGGCCGGTTAAAATAGCGGGCTTTAGGATCCCCGCGTTGAGGCATGAAACGTGACTGTCACTCTCGCTATCGGCGCGCTCGGGAACAATAGCCCCGCGTGTCGCGATTTCGCCATTCTGATCGTCAGTCACCTGTGCTACCATTTTTCCCTTGCAGCTATGCTTCTGCCGCTTCCATGCCAGGAGAGTAGTGGGTAGCGCGCTGAAGCACAGCAATCCAAAGCAAAACTGGTGCGAAACACGGAGAACCGGAAGAGCGGAGAACCATGGGAAAACCGGAAAATCCACGTGTGCGCCTCGGATGGATAGCGGTCATACCCTTTGGAACGGGTGGTAGCTAGCGCCACCTGCCGAATTCGTCCGAATTAACCATAGCGCCGGGTTCCCTCCGAATTAATGAGCGTTTGCTGCCATTGACTAATACATACGTTTGACGGGACCGGATCGGCAGTTCAAATTATCCGAATTTCCGAATTAGCGGGGGTTGAATTAACGAGGTTTTACTGTACATGATGAAAAAGGAAAGAGCCCAGAGTGGAAGAAATATGTTGGATTAAAACTTGGGTTTGGGCGAGTTGGTTCATACTGATAAAAAAAGGTTAAAAATGGCAAACAAAACAAGGACTATGACGGCACAAAGACGTCCTGTCTTTTTTTATATCAAAATACATGCAGACAACACTGCTTTGACTAGCTCAAGAACTAACCTTAGGCCCATGGCTACATTTGAAGTAAAGACTGTTTCGTATAGAAACCACAGCTCATTTTTCACACTGTAAATGTGCAGTGTGTTGTGTCTTTGATACGTAAGAACTCAACTTTATTAAGAGTATACAAACTGGCTGATGTGGCCGGCGGAGATTACATGGTGGTGTCGCTCGAACACTCGGTGGGGACGCGCGCGGTCTCCGGGGGCGAAACTTGACATGCGCCCGGTTCGTTGTTCTCCAGACGTGTGGTCCCATGTGGTGCCCCTCGGGGAAACCCCAACATACGCGATGCCTCGGTGAGGACCGGGGGCGGGAGAACTTGAATAGACAACGCCCTTGCCCCTTAGACGAATTCTTGTAAATTCGTCTAAGGGGGAAGGGCGTTCTTGGCATGTTGTCCGACTTGATCGGTGGGCGCGGTGTTGTTGCTCTCAGAAGAATCTGTGGGTCGCTCAGCAGCAGGCGAGGGCGAGCTAGGAGCAGTTGCCAGAGTCACTCTGGCTTTGGCAGGTGTTTCCTCAGTTTCAGTCTCACTAGGCCCGGACGTTCCCTGTGCGTTGTGCGCTGCAGCCGACTCGGCGCCGTCACGAGTCTCCTGTGGATCAAGGTCCGCGCCACCAGAATCCGGAGTGCGATCGTGTGTATCAGGAATGTCTGGCAGGTCCGCCGTTCATCGGTGAATGTGGTCAACGTGCCTGTCTTGCAGCTTCACCCGATATGAGACTGGTCCACTGCGAGAATCGACGACGACGAGAATCCAGTGTGGACGTCCCAATGCAAAGCTGCGAGCAAATACACTGTCGTCGGGGCAGAATTCTCTCGTTGTTCCGTTGCTCCGCGTCTGCTTTTCTTGGTGCTGCTCGACATAGCTCCGATGGTCTGGGTGGACGCTGTCCAAAGCTCACCTGAGCTGGCGCGACATCATCAACTCTGCCGGGCTTCTTCCTGTCGACAAGCTTGGCAGGATATGCTGCTCAAACAGGAACAAATGAGGCGCACGTCGATATCAGTGCCTTTCAAGTGTCTCAACGCTTTCTTGGTGTCTTGGACGAACCTTTCCGCTTGACCATTAGATGATGGATGGTAGGGAGACACGAATGCTCGTTGGATGTTGTTGCGGGCGAGGAGCGTGCGAAACTCCTTTGACACAAAAGAGGGTTGTTGTCAGAGACAACCACATCGGGCAGTCGGTGGGTGGTGAACATCCTCAGTTCGCGGACGACTGTCGTTGCTGACGTGGACTTTGTAATTCATACTTCTAACCACTTAGAATACGAGTCCACGACCGAAAAGAAGGTCTTTCCTTGGAAGGGGCCAGCAAAGTCCACGTGCAGTGGGGACCAGGGCCTGGAGCTGCCTTCCCAGGGATGCACTGGAGGGAGGCGAGTCGCTTGTGACTTGGCAAGTCGCGCAGGTGCAGACCCGTTCTTCAATGTCCAGGCCTCGCCACCGGACGTAGCCCCTGGCGAGCCCCTTCATGCGCACCATGCCGAGATGCGCAGAGTGGAGGATCTGAAGGATCTCGGGGCGGGTGCTAGGTGGCACAACTACGCGGCTTCCCCATAGAATGCCAGTGGTGGAACTGCTACGCCATTTGTGCCAAACTGCGCCAGAACAAATAACCCGCTAAATGCTGCTCCACAGGCTGTATTTGTGCACAATTTGTGCCATGTCTGCGCCAAAAGGGAGCTGTTCTCGAGAAGTAAACTGAAAGTGTCTGGCACGTGGCATTGTTGGCGATGCCACTAAAAATGAAGAAAGTACGCTTGTTGTTTTTTCGGATGCCTACATACTATGTGTGAAGACTAGGGTTGTGCGAATATTCAAACTTTCCAATAGTAATTTTAAATAATACGCTATTTGAGGTTCTCTTCAAAATGAACCGCGATATTTGTGCTTTTTGAAGTGTTCGTCGCGGCGGGTAAGTCCCCTCGAGTGCGCCTCTCCTAAAGCACCGGTGCACTACGTGGAAGCAATATCTGCGGAGCTGACACCGCGGTTTTGCGACCCGCTTCGGAGCCGCGCACTTAGGCAAAAAACACATTTACAGAGTGACCTGATGCGCGCGCATGCCTGGTGTATTTAAGAAAAAAAAAACGACAACAACAACTGGAAACGTTTTGATCGTTGATACATTGCAGTAGGATCTTCCAAATTTATTTGTGGCTGTTATGTAAGCGTACAGTAGGATCTCTGTTGTGTATTTAGACTTTATGTACATTATTTACAAGCAAGCATAGCGGTCCATAGCCGACCTGGCTGGTCTGGATCCACAAGAGTCTGTTCCAGAGCCCGAGCGCGAGCGCGTGCTCGTGTCCCGCTTCGTGGCAGTCTTCACTGTTACCAGCACATAACATCCCTCCCCCCTAGGTCACGTAGTCCTTAAGGTAGTTAGGACGTTGGCGTTGTCGCTGGGGACGACTCGGCCGTTCTTGCTCGGGCGCTGAAGTTGGCAACACTTCTTGGCGCCTTGGTTCTGAAGCACGCGGAAGTTGCGAAGAAGATGTTGCCACAGGTGTTTCCTCTGAAGCGGTCGACTGCGCAGAAAAGTCCGCCTAACTCGTTGAGAGCGGACGCTCTTCCACTGGCTCATCCGAAAGTCGTGGCTCGCATGACAAGGGACGTTGCTGTTGTGGCAGCTCTGTCGCAGGCTCCTCCTCCAGATACGTGCTCCACTGCCGACTTTGGATTTGGTCTACGTGCCGCTTCCAAAAACGCCCGTCGATGGTGCGAACCTTGTACGACACCGGGCCAGTGATCTCAGTGACGACACCGGGTAGCCACTTGGGGCCTGTTAGATAATTGCGGTTCGAATTCGCTCACACCTTGTCTTCCCCACAGCGCTTGTTTTTCTTGCTTGTCTAAATACACAACAATCTCGATGATACAAATCTCGCGGGATCGCAGAAAATATTTGTATAATCTTAAATTCGTATCAACGAAAAACAAGTCACATAAGTACACGAAAGCAAAGCGGGGACTACTTGCCGTTTACTGGTCACACTCCCGGCCAAAGAAGTCAGTAATGATCTTCTGAGTCTTCTTTTTTTCAATATCACGCAGGAGACAGTTTTGGAACGTGTAAAGACGATCCAAAACTCTTTCGCCAAATTCTTGCGTTTTCTTTTAGGGTCCTCGTCCACTTTCCTCAGAGCTTCCAGCTTCTCTTTGAAGGACAGCAATTTTCTCTTTGCGATGCATGTTAAATCAAGTCGGAACTCACGCTGGACAGACGAGGCAGGATGAGGGATATCCTCCGAAAAGTTTGTTGATGAAAATCGCAGAGTTCAACCGACGTACACATGCGCTTGCAAACAAAGGATGCTTGCTCGTTGTTGTTCACGTCATCAACGTCGATTCCGAATGTCGTTTCTCTTGTTCACTCGAGTGACTGAGAGTTGCTAAAACCCGTTTATCACGTGACAATAAAAATAAAGCAGCAACCCTGGAGTAGGTGAATGCGAGTTACTCCAACAATCCGAATTCGAATCACGTGACAACACACATAGTGTTGTCACGTGATAAACGGGTATGTTTTCCAGTTTCGGAACGCAGCCGCGGTTATTATGATTGCGGCGCGTATGTAGAAAGAACGGCAAGAAAAATAACGCAAAAACGGCGGCCACGGTTGTTGGAGCCGAGTGATGCCGCCCTAAAAATTGAGTAAACGTCGATCATTGTTCGTATGATCCACCGCGGCTTATGAAGCATTTAGACTATCCCGAAACGTAATACATTAGTCTTAAGGGACTTTGGCCGGGGATTTTGCAAATTTCGTATCATCCCGAAATTTGGATGAACCGTTATCGGGGGATATCATCGAGATTCTACTGTACATGTTAGGCAACAATGTTTTTTTGTTTGTTTTTTCATTTAAAATTAGAATTGAAAAAAAAAATATTTACATATAGCAAAAATATTTATAAATCCCCCGAGTTAGTCATGGCTGGGCTCCTTTCTAGGTTTTATTTTATGTAAAATCTGTCGTTTACATGCCGTCCCATTGTAGGTATTGAACTTTCTGAGGCCACAGTGTTAGATTAAATTTAACGGAGCTCATAAGTGGGCAACTAGACACTTGGGAACAACCTTTGCGAGTTCAGCTCAATTTTTGTTTAAGCATGGTGTAACAGTAGAGAAAGGCGCAGCGTCTATCGAATATTCCATTAAAAAATATTTTGCCAAAACCACTATTCACTTTGAATTTGCTTTGAACCAAAAATTCATTATTTGCACATTCCTAACGAAGAGTTTTAGGTTTTTGTGCGAACGGTTAGCGTACAGTTTGCGCGAACGGTTAGTGTCTAAAGTTTGTGTACTCTAACTGACATTGTCTATTTTTGGTTCGTAGGAGAGTTAGCCTCCGGCGGCCGATGGGGCCTCAGTCCACATCAGCCCCGCTCCCCCCCCCCCCCCCCTTTGTTGCACGAGTTATAGAGTTGGCAGAGATCACCTTGCACCCGAGACGCAGTGCCTGAAAGAAATGCGGAAATGGTCGGAAGTCATCTGCATGCACGAGCCCTCGCAGGGACAGACAAAACAAAAGCTTCTTCATCTGGGTAGTCGACGTGTACGCGGTGCGGCGCCTTGGCCTCCTATTCCTTGTACAATCAAACCCGTTTATAACGAACAGCAGGAAATGCTACGATCAGTTCGATATAGCGAGAAATTCGATACAGCAAAAACCATTTACAACGAAATTCCACGATGCGTTCGTTGTAAGGCGAGAGCTTCTCTTTCTTTCTCATCTCTTCGCTTCCGCCTTGTAACAACGCGCCGGAAAGTTTTTTATTGTTTTCTTTTTTGCATGCGTGCAGAGTTTGATTTTTTAGCTTATCTCCCCCTCTGAACCGCTTCGCTTCGTGGGCAACCGTTTTGGGATGAAAAGATTGTTTTTCTCTGTGCGTGCACGCGGAGTATTTTAAGCTTTCTCCCCTTCTGAATCGCTTCTCTTCGATCAATTTTGTTCGCAACTTGAGCTTTTGGAATTTTCTTTCTTTCCTATGTCTTTTTGGGGGGGGAAGGGACAGGCTAGATGACGATTGTTTGTGCGTTTTTGGAAGCCTTCCCAGGGGAAAAAGTTAGATATAGCGAATATGTTGTTTGTTATAAAGAGTACTTTTTACGTGCATTTTATTTAAATTTTTCGTGAGTTCGATATCGACAATAATTCACTGTACGGGGGTTTGTTCTGAACGGGTTTCACCGTATACCGATACCTCTGCCCCGCTACGATGTTGAAGCAGTTTGGAGCCCTGGAGCAATGAGTGCATGTGAAAGTGACCCAGGCCACGTCCAGTCCAGTCCTCGGATGTTGATCCTCAGATTGGCATTGTTTTGCATTGAACTTTTATTTCTACTTAGTTGGTATTCAATATGCTATTCTCTCTTGCGTGACGCCTTGCGTTTCAGCAATGTGATTTGGCGATTTTATTGATAGAGATTAAAGGAGCATTACTAGAAGTTTGATAACATATGACCATTTATCCAATTACCGGCCAACTGTTGGTCTACGCGAGTTTCGTTGATGAAAGCACTTGTCAATGTTAATTTGGGCCCGCTCAATCTGATAGTTGTGACCATGGAGCCAAGCGCCAAACTGGTGACCCTGTCGCTAAACAATAAGAGAGCGAGAATATAGCTGAGAAATAACCAGGACTAAACCAAAGTGCTCAACAGATTGGATCACAGCTGGGCTAGTGATTACCTTTCTGACCCCTTAACTGTAAGAGTTAACGTTAAAAAAAAACACCTGGCTACACCACTGGTGATCTGTCGGGACTATCACAATTATCACCACCGCCGTTAGGCAACCCTGGCAACGGAAACTCTGCCCGGCGCTCATGCACACGCATTTGCATGGACTAGAGCAAGCTCAGCAAGCATCTCGTTAGAGAATGGGTACTGATGCCGACTGTTGACGAATGAACCTGGCCAAAGCCTTTCAGAGATGCAGGAAAGCCGGCACAACACTCAACATTGACAATTGCGCGTTCCGGCAAGAAACTCGTCAAGTTCTTAGGAACATCGTTCTTCGCAAAGTGTGAAGCCTGATCCAGAAAAGGTGGATGAGATCACACAGATTACCCCACATCAGACGTGAGAGAAGTGATATCCTTCCTAGGGGTGGCAAACCCACCTCGCCAAGTTTGCACCCAATCTGGCCAACACACACGAAGCTAATGCGGGACCTTCTCTGCATTGACGCTGTGTGATTCTAGGAGACCTGACCAGCAGCAAAGCTTCGAAAGCAGTCAAAGAAGCTCTAGCCAAAGCTCCAGGTCTAATGCACGACAATCTCAAAGAAGCCTCTCACGTTTTAGCGGATGCATCTTTTACGGACTTGGTGCAGTCTTACTACAAGAGGACTGCCCATTGCGTACGCATCACACTCTTGGATGAAGCAGAGCAACCCTACTGTGCAAATCAAGATCAGGAAAGAAGCACTCGTGATTTACATGGGAATATGATAATTTCCGCATATACATTCTAGGACTGCACTGCAGTTTGACTGAATGGACCACCAAATCGCTAGTACCTCTCATGACAACAAAGCGACTTGATGAGCTCAGCCCACGACCACAGCAATTCCAAATGCGGCTGCTCCAGTAGGACAACACCGCAGGACACATGCTGGGAAGGCAATGTACTGTGAGCCTCCCACAACAGAAAAGAAGAATGCGCTGCCCTAGAGAACAGTCACAATCTTCAGCAGACAATGCCCCGCGCCCTATGATAATCGCTAGTACCTCTCATGACAACAAGCGACTTCTTCCCCAGCCCACCCACAGCAATTCCAAATGCGGCTGCTCCAGTAGGACAACACCGCAGGACACATGCTGGGAAGGCAATGTACTGTGAGCCTCCCGACAACAAAGAAGAATGCGCATGCCCTAGAGACACAGTCACGAACTTCCAGACAATGCCCCTGCCCGATGAGTAATCGCTAGTACCTCTCATGACAACAAAGCGACTTGATGAGCTCAGCCCTCGACAACAGCAATTCCAAATGCGGCTGCTCCAGTAGGACACACCGCAGGACACATGCTGGGAAAGGCAATGTACTGTGAGCCTCCCGACAACAAAGAAAAGAAGAATGCGCATGCCTAGAGACAGTCCGAATCTTCAGACAATGCCCCTGCCCGATGAGTAATCGCTAGTACCTCTCATGACAACAAGCGACTTGATGAGCTCAGCCCACGACCACAGCAATTCCAATGCGGCTGCTCCAGTAGGACAACACCGCAGGACACATGCTGGGAAAGGCAATGTACTGTGAGCCTCCCGACAACAAAGAAAAGAGATGCGCATGCCCTAGAGAACAGTCACGATCTCAGACAATGCCCCTGCCCGATGAGTAATCGCTAGTACCTCTCATGACAACAAAGCGACCTTGATGAGCTCAGCCCACGACCACAGCAATTCCAAATGCGGCTGCTCCAGTAGGACAACACCGCAGGACACAATGCTGGGGAAAGGCAATGTACTGTGAGCCTCCCGACAACAAAGAAAAAAAGAATGCGCAT
>JABSTQ010008603.1:0-23440 GCA_013358835.2 Ixodes persulcatus | reverse complement strand
TGGTCCTCCCCCTCCCATAAGTATCTGGTCAATCACTTGCCTTAGTTTCAATCTGCTTGTTTTGCCCAGAACTTTTATCAATCTCATTGGTATGCCGTCTGGACCTGTTGCAGTTCCAGCCGGAACCCTTCCTTCTGCTTTTTTCCCACTCCCCAGTGGTCATTTCCTCTGCTTCACTATGATCTTCCTCTTGTGTTGTGTAGACGCTACCATTCCCTACGGCCTGATTTGATTCTAACTCCGAAAATGCTGCTTCGATTGTATGCCTAATGTATTCTCTTGCCTCTTCCCCCTCTACCTTTGTCCCTTCCTGTGTGGTTAGTGTCTGCTGGTATCCCTCTGTCTTTTTTCCCTGCGCACTGATGTATTCCCAGAACCTTTTTGCCGCATTCATATCCTTCTGGTTTATTTCTATCATCCACTGGACCCCTGCCCTCCCAATTTTGGCCTGTATTAATGCTGCTGCCTCCCGCTTTCTTTATTGAAATTCCTCCCATTTTGATGCTACTTCGGCTAGTGTGGCCCCCTTTTTCTTTGCCCATCTGTGTTCTTTATATGCCAATTGGCGTCTCGATATTGCTGCCTTAACCTCTTTATCCCACCAGCTTTTGAGCTTGCGTTTTAGTTTTCGTCCTCCTTGCTTGATTCGATATTTCTCTAACTCTCTTTTGAAAACATTAATTAAGTCTTCATATGTCCATTCTCTTTCCGGTTGCTTGGATACTATGTTCTCGATTTGCTTAGATACCTCCTGTAGTTGTTTATCATTTAAGTTATTCCTACCTTCTCGTTTTTGATTTTGCGTTTCTGATTTTACTGTGCCGAATCTGATCTTGATTCTCTTATGGTCGCTCCCCAGACTTTTTGTGCCTTCCTCATCTATTTCCATGCCTCCTAATCTGTTGTATATCTTACGTGACATTAAACAGTAGTCAATAGTCGAGTGAGAGTTCTTTCTTTCCCATGTTATTTTTCCATCACATTTTACTTGAGCATTAACCAATACCAGATCAAGAGCTTCGCAGAACTCCTCTAACATCCTCCCTGTTGTATCTGTATGTCCATCAAAGTCTTCCAAATGTGCATTCATGTCCCCCAAGATAATTATTTCCTTGTTAGTGCCGATTTCCCTGACGTCTCCTGATATACATGCCAAGTGTTCTGCATTTTCCTCCCCTGCATAACTCCCTGTTTTTAGATAAACAAAACCCAAGATTGTGTCCAGACCCCCAATATTGCCTTTGACCCACATGTGTTCCCTGCAGTCCTCTTGTTCCCTTTCCCATTCCTGACCCTTAACTAACACCCCTAATCCCCCTCCTTTGCGTTCCCCATTGGCCCGGTTGCATCCCATCCAATCCAATATATCCCGGTATGTATGGTGGTTCTTCCATATCCCTCAGATGTGTTTCTGCTAATCCATACACTGCAAAGTTTTCGCTCTCTAATTGCTCCTCAATCTCCTCCCACTTTATTCTGTTCCTGCCCCCCTGCATGTTTATGAACCCTATGTTAAGCTGTTTCTTTTTCCTAGTCCTGCGAGGCTTCCTCTCACCCTCCGAAACCCTCCCCTGTGTATCTACATTTTGGCCCTCATTCACACCGGCACCCTCAGGGCTCCGGGACCCCCCAAAAAATGTACGATGTGACGTCCAATCCTATCGCCTACCGTGCTTCCAGTGATTCCACTGTAGTGGATGCCCCATGTAAAAGGGTTGGAGCGAGCCTTGTACACCACCCTGTTGACTTCCATCACTCCGTACCCAAATCGTCGGCTCAACCCCCTTATCACCCGGTTTGCTTCCACCACCCGCCTCTCTATTTGCAAAGACTGTCCCCTGACCTCTGGGACGGTGCATATTTCCACATGCACAGTCTCAGAGACCTCCCTCAGCTTACGTAACCCCAACTCTATCTGCCTGGCGAGGTTCTGGCTCCGTCCCTTTAACACATCATTTAGTCCTGCGTGTATTACAACTAGGTTCTCTCCCTCCCTGTTTTCCCACACCTCATCCTTCGCTTTGGCCATAGCGTCTACCATGCACTTTCCCGACTGAGCCACTACGTTTACCCTACCATCCCTTTTCACTCTGTCCAGCAGCCCCTCCCTAACCCTTGTTATGTTTGAGTCTCCTACCACCAGCACCCTCTTAACCCCCGACTGCCTGTCTTCATCCCCTCCAGCTATCTGTGCTTTCTCTGCCTCAACTTCTGCTGCCTTCCTCGAACCCTGCTGTACTGCAGCACTATACAGCTGTGCAGGCTCCTTTCCTACACAGTCAAACACCCCGTCACACCTGTCTGCCGCCACCTCCCCCTTTTTCTTATTAACTACTCCTGTCGGTTGCTGCACCATCTCCTCACACTTCTTCTTGTGCTCCTCCAACTCCACCTTCCACTCCTCCACCTGTCGCTCAAGTTCGGCTCTCTGTTCCCGTTCTCGCCTCAGCTCTCCCGCCACGCTATCTACCTTACCTTCCCATTCCCTGGTCATCTCCTCCACATCCGCTTCGGCCCTCTTAATCAAATCTCCCACCAGCGCCTCGAGCTGTACCCGCTTCTCCCGCTCTACCCCTATCTCCCGCTTCAACTCCTGAACCGTATCCGCTCATTCCCTCCCTATTCTCCCAAAACCAAGTTCTACCTTCTCGCAACTCCGGCAGGTAAAGCTGCTCTCCTCGGCTTCTGCTACAGTTTTGAACTCTGTCTCCATCATGCAGCACCAACGGCCACACTCCTCACACTCCACATCGGGTCCTTCCTTTACTTTAGGCTGCGCATCCTTCTTCTTTCGCGTATTCACCATTGTCTACCGACACACAGCGTGACCCCACGACAAATATCCCACCAAAACTCAAACCAAGACAGCCTGTGTACGCCTCTGCCCTCACAACCAACGAGCCCGCCAAAAATTTCAAACGTGCAGGTGGTTCGGTCTCGTGACCCTGCCTAAAAAGCCTGCTGAACCCCGACTATCCTATCGCTACTTTAAACACTGCTTTTTTTTTTCTCTACTTCTAAAATTACTAGTATAATAAAAAAAAAATGCTTTACAGTAGAGCTGTAAACCTGGAGGATCAACCCCAATGCGGTGTGCCTCTTGCCTTTAGCGCGCAACACCACCAACGAAGATCCAACAAGCAAGCCTATCCTTAGCTTCGTAGCTCTGGAATCCAACCATTCAAACAAAGCCACGTGGCCCAGTCACGTGGCACCGTTGATAGTACTCCCGTGCCTACAAGAATCTAAACTAAACTATAAACTATCCTATCCCCCTGTCCCTACTGCTACCAAAAACTACCGTCCCAATTCCATGTACAGCTAAATAGGAAAAGAAAACCCCCCCAAAAAAAGTACTTAGCTTCGGGAGCTGTCGAAAACACGTCCGCTGCTGCCGGCGACTCAACCACGCGTTCGGCCATGCGGACTGTGACCCGCTGGCGCAACATGTCGCGCGCCTTAAAGGGATACTTCAACGAAATTTGAAATATTCCCGTCGTGTTCAAAAATAGGTTGAATATGATCCTCAATATCCGTAAATGACAATCGCACGTTTGTATTTTGATCCTGGTGGCTGTATTTTTCGTTATAAACGGCCCACTCTGGCAAGCGCTCGGAGAAGGCCCAGCTTAGAGCACGTGACATCCAACGCAATCGTGACGTAGGTCGTCTCGAGACGAGCAAAGCTACGGCGAGGCTGACGCCGAGAGGATGGCCTAGTCGTTCCAGCCACCGAAGCGGCTGCTTTTGTACGAATTTTGAGTGACGGGTTAATCTTCTATAATCTTGTAGGGGGACAATAGCGACTTCTGCGACACACAAAAGGGATTCTCGGGAAGAGGGGAGTTCCTCCTTCCCCCCTTCTCTCGTCGTGGCCGGATTCGAGACAACCTCCGTCACTAGCTGTCAAGGTTCCTAGACGAGCATTACAAACGAGGCGTTAGCGACATCCACCAGGTGCTCTTTGCTAATCGTTTAATTCGTTTTAAAATTCTTTTTCCAGACTTTTTTAACAAGATATTGGTATGTTTCATGCAATACTGCTCTTTTGAACAGATATAGACCAAAAAATGAGCGCCGAAATTTCGTTGTAGTATCCCTTTAAAGGTAGAACAGACTACCCGAGGTAGATTGTCATTCGCTCCTGATGGGTACAAGTCCAATGTATATAGTTGTAAATATTCTTTTGTCTCCGGTTTGTTTTCGATACTTGTTTGCAGTGAAATTTAATATCATGAGAGGGCGGGCATTGGTGGTTGTGGTGGGGCATCATCAGCATAATCATAATAGAAAAACAATTAGAAATATTGCAAATTAATTTAGGTAAATCAAAGGCTGCTACATTGGAACAGATATGCAAAGAAATTGAGTTTTGTATGTATTCAGGAACGTTTTGAAAGATAAACTTGCAGGAATTCCTTTAAAATATAAAGCTATAGCCTCGTCTTCTCCGAAATGTGCAATAGTGGTGCGAGAAACAAATTGTTCAATATTTCCTTTATTAGTGAAACAAAATATAGTTGCGATACAATGTTCATATCATGAAAAAATAATAATAATTATTAACGTTTACATACCTCCATTTTCAGAATTTGATAATACATTAATGGAAATAGATAGCATCTTAAGAGTTCGACAAAACAAACCCATAGTAATAACAGGAGACTTTAATGCTAAAAATGTAACATGGGGCGGGAATATTAATGATGATAGAGGTGAACAATTAACTGAGTTTTTCTTATTACTCAATCTATTTATTATTAATTCAAGAGATTCAGAAGCAACTTTTGAAACCCTAAATGGCAAAAGTTGGATTGACCTCTCGGTTGTATCTGGAGATTTGATACCAAAAACAACACACTGGGAAGTTCTTGAACAAGAATCAATGAGTGATCACAAATATATCTCTTTTGGATTGTTCAGTACGAACCCAATAAAAGTAAAAAAAGTAACAAAACATGGTCTTAATAAACTTAATTATATTATTAAAAACGATGTCTCTTTAAATAACACAATATTTCCCTACCACACTCCAGAAGAAATTGAAAATACTTTAAACTACTTTTATTATCAATTTCAAACTTGGATAAAAAAATGTGAAAGAAATGTTAAGTTTACGGTAAAGCAACTCCCTGGTGGACCGAGGAATTACAAAATACTAGGCTTAGAAATAACGCATACAGAAGAAGATATCAAAGATGTTACAACTCAGAAATGCGACCTTTATATAAAAGACAGTATCAAGATTATAGAAACCAATATAAAGAAATGATTATAACTGCAAAAATAACTTCTTGGCATGATTTTTGTTTTCAAGCAACAAAAACATCACTCTTTGGTATATACCCTATAAATTAGCATTCAACAAAATTCGAACGCCCATAATAATTCCGCAAATAAATAAAATAGATAACTCGGTAACTGAATCCCATATAGACTCGGTCAAATATATCCTAGACATGCTATATGAACCAGATGATACTTTAACTGATTCAAAATGTTTAACTAACATAAGACAAAATGTAATGAAACCTTATCATAGTTTCAATGATCCACAATTCACATATCAAGAAATAGCAACAATAATAACCTCATTACACATTAAGACAGCTCCAGGTATAGATAAAATAACCGTACCAATGATTAAACAGTTATGGGAATATCATTATCAGTTTATACATTCAATATTTAACTCATGTCTCCAAGTAGGATACTTCCCAAAAGATTGGAAAATAGGTAAAGTAATATTGTTAAAAAAAACAAATCGACCTACGAATGAAACTAGTTCTTATAGACCTAGTATATGTTTAAATTCACTTCTCGGAAAAGTTTTAGAAAGATTACTTTATACCAGTCTATACTACTTCTTAACAAAGTCTCAACTAATACATCCAAATCAATTTGGATTTACTCATAATAAATCATCAACTCTAGCATTATATAACTTAAAACAACGGCTTCAAAATGTAAAACAAAACAGTAGGACTTCTAGACTTTTCAGGTGCTTTCGATTCGCTTTGTTACCCCATAGTGTTGCACTATCTGCAAATTCAACAATGTCCATCTAACTTATATTATCTTCTTTTTTCTTTTTTTAAGAACAGGTATATGTAAGCTATATAACACAAGATAACCTTGAAATAAAAAAAGAAATAACTCTAGGATGCCCTCAGGGATCTCCTTTAAGCCCATTACTATGGAACATTCTAATTAATGATCTTTTCAATATTAACTTCCCTACACACGTGCACATTCAGGCATTTGCAGATGACGTAATAATTGTAATAGATGGCTCATCCCGCAGAGAAATAGAGAACCGTGCAGAAATCACACTTAACGTCATATATGCATGGGCACAAGAAAGAAAACTTAAATTTAACTATGATAAATGTTTTTGTATGCCGATAATAACTGGTATGAAATACCAGAAACGTAAGCCAATAATTAAATTTAATAAACATAAACTAAAAGTGAGACATGAACTTAAACTTTTAGGTATCGTTTTTGATTCACATTTATCTTTTCTACCTCATGTCGAAAACCTAAAAACAAAAGTTTTACAGCACACAACAAATTTAGCACGATTTTCAGCTACAAAATGGGGAATCAATAACACTCAATTTCGTAAAATATACTTACAATCCATTGAAAGATACATAGTATATGGAGCACCAGTATGGTGGAAATCAGAACGTAATTCTCACTTGAAGAGAAAAATAATTTCGGTCCAGAGAATACCATTGTCAAAAATATGTAATGCATATCATACAGTTCCGAATATTAGTTTACCAATATTATGCAACATTATTCCAATAAATATTACTTTAAATATAGAAGTGTTTATGTTCAAATTATTTCAAGTGAGAATAACCGCTCAATTTAATGACTGGACGGTTTCACCGAGTGAAATAACTTATCCCATAAATGTATGGAACAATCACCCTAGCACTAAATACGTAATACCATTTCACATATATGACACCAAATCCTTTAGAACATCAATAGATGCTATCAGTCTATTTACAGATGGATCCGTATATCTTAACTTGGTCAGAGCAGCCTTTGTATTAATGAAACAAAATGGTAGTATAATAAAAATAGGAAAATACTGTATGCCCAGACACGCCACCATATTTGATGCAGAAGTCCTAGCACTCATGATGGGAATTGAGCACTTGTTGACGGCGGATGAGCGAAGGGATTGTGATGTCTTCACAGATAGCTTATCGACCCTTCAGGCACTTTCAAATTCAATGAACACGGACCCTCAAATTTTTAAATTAAAAGAAAATATCAACCTTTTAAGTAAAACATGTAAAATTACCCTATACTTTGTAAAAGGACACTCTGGAGTAATGGGGAATGAGTTAGCGGACAAATTTGCATCGGACGCCCGTCGCCAGGGAACATATACGCCAATAGGAAAATCAAAGAAATATATTAAAAACGAACTAATGAAAAGAGCAAAAGATATTTGGAATGATAGCTGGAAAACAGATGGACAAAGTAAAGAATTATTTCAATGGATACCAACAATTTAAGCAATACCCTCCTCATTCCCTTCCACTTATTTACTTACCCAACTTTTAACTGGACACGGAAGATTCCCATTTTATTTTCAGCGATTTAATATTAAAAATCATAGTCAATGTTTTTGTGGTATGATATGTCAATCAATTGACCACTATTTTACGACCTGTCCAAATACAAATGATTATAGAACCAAACTTGGAATAACCTTTAATAACAATTTAGCAAAAGAAAAGGTAATTCAACATACACATAAAATAGATATTTTAAAAGAGAGGATTAAATTCATTAATGGTAAAATTGAATAAGAAGTGATAAAACAGAAAAAGGAATGTGGGTATGGGTATATATATATATATATATATATATATATATATATATATATATATATATATATATATATATTCTGGTATTTGTGAAAAAAATAACAGAGTTGGCAGAAGGGCACTCAAATCTCATACTGTATTAAAATACAACTTTCTTTTATTTAATAAATAAAAAAAATCAAACGAAATGAGTCCAATGCAGACAACAAAATGGGTAAAAGTTATAAACAAACAGAACGGGACAACACACTATTTAAAAGTGTCCAACAACGGATGAAACCTCTACGGTGAAACAAGACACTACGCTAAAACAAAAACAGGACATCCCAACCCTATCTGAATGACAATACCCATAAAATCTACAAAAACTGCAACAAACAAAAATGGGCTCAAAGCATGCAAAAAAAAGGAAGACCTTACATTTATGTGACAGGAAGACACGGACTAATTCCGGGGTCTTAGGCTTCCTATTAGTTTCGTAAAAGCATGCCACAGAAGACCCAATTGGCATCTAGGAGGGAGCAGACTTGATCTGTATCCCTGGGCTTCTGCTTAGAAATCATAAAAGGCAAAACACAAAAGAAAGGTTAACAAAACTGCCTTCTTTTATTTTGATAG
Source organism: Ixodes persulcatus (assembly GCA_013358835.2). Classification (NCBI taxonomy): domain Eukaryota; kingdom Metazoa; phylum Arthropoda; class Arachnida; order Ixodida; family Ixodidae; genus Ixodes; species Ixodes persulcatus. The sequence goes on along the minus strand of JABSTQ010008603.1, from coordinate 14,966 downwards.
GGAGCACATCTCTATGAGAGTGTAACAAATACAAAAATGAGAATAGAATGCCAGAAGCCGATTCAAGACATATAAAATAATCACTACAACTCAAAGGTTTTACTCTCTTGTTCAATTAATAACAAAACATCTAAATCATGTTAACTAAATATATTAAATGTTACTCCAAATGATTTAACCTTATAAAGGAAAAAGAAAAGGGAAAGGAAGAAAAGAAAGAATAGAAAAAAATAAACATTACAAAATACAACAGATTAGGGGGAGAGAATTGGAAGGAAGGGACGGAGAGAAAAGAAGTAAAAGGGGAAAAAGGTGAAAATGGGAAAGAGGAGGAGGAGGGAAAAAGGAAGGAAAATTCTTATCCTATACAACACACTAATTTAACAAACTAAAAAATTAATAATTGGTAATATGTGCTCAAGATGGCAAGGGTGGTAGGTAGATGCAAAATGAACAAAGGTTAAGAATGCAAAGGACATTCTTAAAATCACAGGAAACACACCCACAAGATCATGGTTCATGAGGCAAAGAAATGAAACGCCATCAAAATAAAATTTCGACTGAAACTTTCCTGTTAACGCACTGTCAAGAAATGAAACAATAACTTTAATCAGTTGAACTTATATAACACCACTAAAGTCATTTTTATGAGATATACCATAGTCCCATTTAATCCGTTTAAAATTTTAAGCAAAAATCAAATCATAAAATATAATATAGCTTTAGTTTGCAATTTAAAACATAGATAGACATCATTGGCTCTTTTCTCACCTGGCTGTCAAATTGTTAAAAAAAACATTTTTTTTTATGGACACGATGCTTTTGGACATTCACACCTAAAGAAATATAAAAGTTAAAACAACATTAATTTAGATTAAGCAATATCTAAACAAGTTGCTGAGTGCGGTCCACTTGGTTCCATAAGCGATATAGGTATATTCAGCGTAGGAAATGCATAACTAAATAAATAGAAATATTCAGCATAAAAAGGGGAAAGTGAAAGGAAGGAGAGGGAAGGGAAAAAGGAAAAGCAAAAAACAACTTTTAACGCTGAAATATTATTCATACTCTTATTCTCATACAGGATATCTTCATGAAGAAGTTGGATCGTCGTCGTCCTCTTCCAGAAGATCGATGGAGCAGAAACCAAGAAACACAAATTTACATTTAAAGCAATAGAATTTTTAGAAAAGGAATAATCCTATATACAAACGTAAATGCTCGTACTAAATTCCAAGCCCATTCCTGAAACTATGGTTTCGATGCTCCCCAGTTTTCCTTTCAAATTGGCTTTTACAAAAAATTTAATTTTGGTCATTTGACCCTATTCATTTATTTTGATTGGTTTAAACCTGTTATGCCGTTTGGCGGTGCAGGTTGAGAGTGATATGTTTATTTCTTTTCTTTTAGCTCTCAATTAAACATTCAGTAAACATTCAGAAAAAGTTTAGTAAGGTTAGCTCACGTGAGCAAAAAAGACTACAAATTTTTTTTTCTTATGTTGCGTGTAAACACAAAATACACATTTTTGGGCCATTGTGGCGTTAATTCTGGCGAAATGAAAGCTATGTTATGTAACATTGTATTGTTTTCATTCCATTCATTTTCTCAGTCATAATAAACGCCTCAGTTGCCCAGAATAATATTTGAAAAAGAGAGTCCGCGAAAATTTAACCCATAGAAAAATGCTGCTTTTTTTCTTCTTTTCACTTAAAAGGTTTCAGTCTTCATTCTTTCAAATAATAAATCCCCCACCTTCGGGCACCTTTGTAGTAAAGCACTCTACCTTAACAAGCCAATTTGCACGGTCACTTCAAAGGGCTAATGTACCATTATACGTTTACGTGAACTCCCGGTAAAGTATGTCAGATCCCCTGACCGCTTTTGGTGGGCTTGTGGTTTTAACAGTCATATTTCGGGGGTTCTACGTGTCAAACCAACAACGGGCATCTGACACGCCCCAGCGGAGGACTGAGGATTAATTCAGACAACCTGGGGATCTTTTGACGTGCAACCGAAAGCTCAGTTACATGGCGCCTTCTCCGCAATAAGCCTCCGCACATTCCGGGCACCTCGGCCGGGATTCGAATCCGCCACCTGGGATCCGAAGGCCGGCGCTTTGCTCCGGAGCCACCGAGGCGGCTGACTTTTGGATTTAATTTCCAAAAACATTGCATGATGGTGACGTGTTCTAAAGAAAGTGGCATTTCTCTATACTAACATAGAAGAATAACTGTGCGCTTGCCTCAGTGGGTCATATTTTTATCCTGCTTAAATGAAAAAAACAAATATAAAGCTCATTCATTTTTTTAACAGGAAAGATTGTTGTAGAGGGCTGCAGTCTCGCATTTATAGCGCGCACTACATTCGCACTCGTCTAATGTAGATTCTTCAACGTGATAACAATAATCACAAACGCTGTCGCCCAATATTATGAGACCAATGGCAGCCTTTGTCGACCGTTTATTAGTTACCGATATGGCCCCAAATCGACTGAGAGAACATATTTAAAGTGTATGTTGTTTATGCTGTGCAATTTATTGAGCACAGCCTTCAAAATTTATAATAATTATAATAGGCAAAGTGTGTCTTGGTTGAACCTCGTTGGGGTGGTGCACATTTCTATGTCTTGTCAAAACGCTTCAAAGTGCCAGGGAATGATCTAAAGCGCAAAGATGTTATCCAGTTCGTTAAGGGGAGACACCCCCTGGGAGGGTCAACTTTTGAACCCTTGACTTAAAATTAATGAAATTTACAGGGTGGGCTGGTGGTCATGCTAGAGGGTGCATAACAAAAATTCAGGTCTGTCAGTTAAGTGGGAAGGAAATTAGGGCAGCTTCTATCAGCAACACGGCTACATTGTTTAGCTCTATCGTCGGAAAACTATCACAATATTCAAAATTTTTATTCACGATATCTAGCAGAATGCCTAGGAGGTGCGGCTATTAGCCCCGAGAGCGAACACAAGCGTCGCTGTGGTCGCCCTTCCACGATTGGCCGAACGCTGACTATGACGTAAGAAAGGGGATTATCATCGACGGAAATAAGAGGAATGAAAGAACTTTAATTTTGACGGTGTTGGCAGTGTTCCTTTAAAGGCCGGCCCGCAAGCAGAGAGAAGGAAACCGACCCTCATTTTTCTCCTCGCCACTGCGAAAGCAGGAAATCGCCTCTCGTTTCCTCCTCGCCATTTTCCTTGTGTTTTTTTTTTTTTGTTTTTTGTTTTGCCGGCTGACTGATTTTTTTTTTTTTTTTGGCAAGTTTGGGGTGGGGGATATGAAAGCCTGGAGGATTAAAAAAGATTATCCAGAAGCCAGCCGGCACACCTGCGACAAGGAGCTGAACCAACCGAGAAGCTGTTTTGAGCGAGCTCGGCACTTGCCCTTTCCAACGAGTTGGATTGGCTTTTTTTAGCATTGGTTTGGAGGACGATTCTTGCTGTTGTGAGAGCACAAATAACTTGTTCTGTTCAAAGAAGTAGTCATTGAAGTATATATTTTAATAAAAATATCTGATTTCGCATCCTTCGTTGTTTAGGCGAATTCATGGCGGCAACTGGAAGTACGAGTGGCGTTTTTCGGTATCTCATGGATGGCGCTCCATTGACCAGAGATTTTGAATCATTATGGTTCGTGGACCGGCAGAGGTGACGGAGGATCCCATCCGTAGGGGGTCTACCACTTTTCGGTGTAGAGCGTTTTGCTGTAGGGCATTTCGGTGCGGACTTTTCGGTGCACAGACATTTCAGTGTACGGACCTTTTGCTGCAAAGACTTTTCGGTGTGGGACTGTTCGGTGCGCGGATATTTCGATGCACGGACATTTTGATGCATGGACATTCGACGCTATGGTTCGCTCGCCGGTATCTCTGTTCCAACGCACGCACTACACGCTTCAAATCATGTTTGCATGTTGGGCTGATAGAGATGGTCTCCTCTATAAGGTTTTGGCTTTATTATTGGTACTGCGTGTAGGAAAGGCCCCAAACAGCAAGAACCTTGAGAAGTTGTTTGTGTACTCAGAACAATTTTGAATATCTTCAAAGTGCGCTTCGCGTAATCGTATAGCTCCGATTGTTAATAATAAATTGTTAATAACCTTACACGACGAAAAACAATGCAATTATCACTTGTAACTCATTGGGGAATAAAGTAGGCGTGTGCGGGCATAAAATAAGTGTAATAAAATCAAACATCGATTTGAATCAAGTAAACCAGCCGAATTTGGTGAATGCTAAATCTATTTTATTTGGTATCAAATGTTTGCTCATTCTCGTACGAAAACAACAGTGGCTGTGTATGATCTGTGGTCAACGTCTCCTTCCATGCCGTAATGATGTCACCGGCCGTAAAAAACTGCCTTACAATCTGTTTATACAGAGTGATTTTTGTAACGACTAGACATTTTTCTAAAAAAGACGCCAGAGTTACGCAATTGCGGTTTGTGCCTTATCTGTAGTCATCAAAAACAACAAATCATTCATTTTTAAAGAGATGTAACGCACGTGAAATAGTTCACGGCGTCCTAAAAAACCTAATTTGGACGTGAATCGTGTTACCGCAATCTTTTCGGCCGCCGCGCTCCTCACCCCTTCTACAGTGGCGTTGTCACAGCGATGCGCATGATTTATCGCTTTGGCTTCATGGCGTTGGGCTGTGCCACGCGGAGATAGAGGCCATATAAAATAAAATCAGAACTATATTTTCGCGCCCAAATTAGAAGGACGCCGTATCAGGACGCCTTCTTATAGTGTACGCGGGTTGGTTTGGTGGCTTTCGATTATGGCCACCAACTTTCTAAGTACACTATGCCGTTTTCTTTTCTAATTAAAAGGTTAATTAGCGATTTTTAGGCAATCAGTCGGTTTTAGTGGCGTTCTTTCTTGAACCTAATCGTCGCCTGACCGTATAGCTCACCTGCACAAACCGCAATTGCGTTAATTTTCACTGAACAACTTAGTGGCTTTCGATTCTGCCCAACAACGTTCTAAATAAACTAGGTCGTTTTCTTTTATAATTAGCAAGTTCATTACCAAATTTTAGGTAATCAGCCGGTTTTTAGTTGCGTTCTTCCTTGAACCTAATCCTCGCCTGGCCGTACAGCTCACCTACACAAACCGCAATCGGGCTAATTTTCACTGGACAATTTGGTGGCTTTTGATTATGCCCAACAACTTTCTAAATAAACTATGCCGTTTTTTTCTAATTAAAAAGTTCATTAACAAATGTTAGGTAATCAGTCGGTTTTTGTTGCGTTCTTTCTTGAGCCTCCTAACCTTCGCCTGGCCGTTTAGGTCACATCCACAAAACGCAATTGCCTTAATTTGCACGTTTTTTCTAATATCTAGTAGGAGAAAAAAAAAAAAAAAAAAGAACAACGCTGTATATAAAACAGGGTAGTTCTTTTCTGATATAAATAAAGCGTGGGGCACGCGTCTTGCATGCATCTTTTTTTTTTTTTTTTCGGCCTATAAAAACAAATTTTAGGAGATTCGAAATTGAGCTTATGATGGGGCGGGCACTTTATCACGGGGTATTTTGCCATGTTTTGTAAGCTTTATTACTGGTCAGAAGCCACGCGAGCCGTATCAAGTTGCAAACAGCTAATTCGGGTGTTTCTCAAGGAGTTGTAGAACTTTCCAATTGACACATTTCTGTTCTTAATACATTTAAACATTGGGTAATTAGTCCTAAACATTTAATTTATTAGGCATAAATAAAAATACTAACACTCTCGCAAGACGTTTGCTAACAACATAAAGTTGGTTTCATTGGCGTAAAGTGGCTGCGCTCTAATTTCGCCTTACAAAGATTTGTAAACGTCTTTCATTTTTATGCTTGGTCTTTAAAAATTCGTGAAAAGCATTCGCGACCTTATCTGTCAAGCCGCGTCCGTGAACAGCGCGGCCTGCAAACGAGTGCCCAGTCAACGGTCCCGCACTCAAACACGCATCACCACCCGACTTGTTTGAAAAATAATTTCCAGTACTTTTGGTAAAAAAAGGCGAATTTTCACTGAGCGTGACATTTTCTGGACCCAAAAGTAATGTAGCCGAGATCGGTAGCTCACAGCTTCAGGCAGACGAATAACGACGGATGCATTATTTCCCGCGGAAGTACTGTTTTGACGTTGAATTCCACATGAAATTGTATTTGCACAAATTGTGGTACGCTGCCGAACTTGCTTGATTACTTTTCTTTTAGAGTCAACATCACCAGGCATAATCTACAGATATTATACATTTTATTTTAATTGGCGTACAGCACGAAAGATAAGTAGGGACACAAAGAACGCAATAGAGCTCTGCATTTCTACTGCATTTCTTTCTTTCTGTACTTGTGGGCAGTTAGCCCGCATGACTATATTCAAAAATTGCCAAATCGTTTAAGCCCTTCTTTTTATAGTTTGTTTCATAGATTGATTAGGAATTGTGGAGAATCCCGGCTGGGTTGGGGTACAGATTTCGCACGTGTTCATGGGACACATTTCGGCATGATTTCCCGCTTGGGGATGACGTTCAGCTGGCCGCTGTTCCGCTTTTTTTCTAAGTAGGCCGGGCAACGACAGACGCCTAAATTAGCCAAGCAGCTCCAAAACTTGCGGTGGTACACCTTCCGAACTCCTGGGTCTTTTTGGAAATGGCCGCTGGCCTTCGCCCATCCTGCAGAGCCCCGAACAATTATGCAAGGGCTGCAGAGGCTATCTGGGCGTTCCATTTCTTAATCTGCGAACAAATGGGAACAGAAGAGAATGAAAACTTCGTAATATCTGCTGTCTTTTAATAAATGGCATAATATGCTACTATTGCTAGTTGCACTATTTTACGCGGAGAAATTTGAGATTTTGCGGTTCAATCTCCGTGTTTCCCGCTCTCTTTGTTGATGCGCAAGAAATATGTCGGCTGTCGAGTGTTCAGTTACATTTGTTGACAGAAACTAAATGCACGTTTGGACACGAAGAAATTTTTTTAAAGGCTGAAGATACATGAAATATACCATAAACCGTTTCACTTTTTATGGAAGTTTGTTTTTTACTCTTCTTAGTTGCTTCAACGAGGCGGCCGTTACTCTAGAAAACACCTGTAGTACGAACATATATATCATGCGCAAGAAATGGTCAGACTGTGTTCATTTCGATACATGACTATATTGTCACAATGCAACTAATTTTACATGCTTCGCCTTCTTACTGCAATATTTTTTACTTCTATTTACTCATGATTATTACTTTGAACAAAAAAAAAAAAAACGAAATAGTGATACAATCATTCTTCAGTGTGCCGTTGTTAGAACGACAAATTTTCAACTCTCTGGGTAGAGCTCAAAGTTCAAATAAAAATACTGAACTTTTTTTTTCCTTCTGCTGTGATATTCAAGTTCCGTTCACTCGAGATAAATATGCGGTGTTGTAGCGTATGTGGCCGCATGCGGAAGTATCTAATGTGTTTTAGAGCTGCAGAAAAAGAGTAAAAAAAAAAAAAAGGAGAAAAGCGAGCCAGCCCGAACCCTTCCGAGCTCATATCCAGCCTGCCTAACTAATCCCTGATGTTTGGGATCGAAGCAGAGAACCTTGAAGGGTTACAGAGGATTTTGTCGGGGGTCCGGTAAGCCCATTAGCACTGGCGCGAGAAGGCCGTAAAAAGCGAGGAGGAAAATGGAGGAGGAAAGGGGAGGAGGAAAAAAGAAAAGAGGGGGAATCTTCTGCCACGCTGAAGAAAATTTTGAGTGCCCGCCTTTAAAGGGATGCTGAACCGAAATTTTGGGTGGAAATTCTTGGTCGCAATGGCATACATAGCATGTCCTTTACTTCTAAATGGCGTTGTTTTGAGCGAGAAGGCGTATAAAATTGAATAAACACGAAAAATACAATTTTACGCGACCCCTGGTGAGCGTCGTGGAAAGCTCGCTTCGTGACGTGCGCATTCTCATTCGCCTCAAAAGACAGACGGAGCCAAGCCAAGCCAGGCGCTAAGCCGGGTGGCGTTTGTTATTGTTAGTACCACGCGGGCTCTGCCCCATATTTTGGATTTCCGCGACCTCGGCTGGTCGGCGTTCGGCATTGCCTTTTGCGATATCTTTACTAGTATGGCGACATATAAAATCGTCGGCAGCAGCAGTAGCAGCAGCCTCAGCAGCCTCAGCAGCCGCAGGAGCAGCAGAACAGCCGCCGAGCGAAGAATCAAGGCGAGCACCAACGAACGAAGAGAATGCGCGGAGGCACCAGGGGCGCTGGGGGCGCCGAGAATGCGCACGTCAGTTCCGCTACGCCTGCTCTCAGAAGGACTCACTCGCGCCGGCGGCTTCCGGCCGAGGATTCGCTCTCAATTCAAAGAAATACAATGATTCGGGCCCCATCCGTCTGATTGAATATCGTTTTTAGGTACAGTACCATCCCGTAAAGCCCGCTCGGGCAATAATTATGAGATTTCAAATATCGGTTCAGCATCCCTTTAAGAGCGCAATGATTTCAAGCTTCCACCATGCTATTTACAAACACCATCGAACTTGTTGTTTGCAAGGTAATGACGTAACAAGGGGGAACCATAAGAGGGCGCCACCACAACTTCTCACCGCTAATAGAAAGTTGTTTTGTAAAAAGTCATTTATTTCTATAAATTTTCTCTTCTGCAAAAATGGTCAACTTTTTGGTCTTCTGTGTCTTCAACAAAATGTCAACATTTTTTTATAAAAGACATCCGTAAAGTGACAAAAACATTCCATGGCCGCATTCCTTATTAAATTTCAGTCAGGAAAAGTGAAGAACGAGCGTTCCCTGTTTTGCCATTATCAAACGATAGGTTGACTAAAATGGAATTTATTCCAAAAAGTGGAACGGAGAAAAAGGCGTTCGAAGTGCTCCAAACCCTACCTTTTCTTTAGCTTCAGTGGACAGAAAATAATTTATAAAAATTTAACTATGCAGTGTATAGTGAAAATTTCTAGGAATACTCTCTAGATGTTGGTGGATATAAATATGTAATTTTTCAAAATCAGTGTTTTTTGCAGAATTTTTTTTTTCTGCGTAGTGTCCCCCCTTAAAAGGTTTAAAAGCGAAAAAACACATGGACGAAGAAACAACACGTACAACAGAGACAGCCGCTAAATTTCAACTTCTTTGGCCGTGTGTTTTTTTTAGTTTTTAAACACATGAACCAACTAGCCCAATCCAAAAAATTAATTCATGTAATCGAGCTCTTTTTTTTTTGGCAATGTTTTTTATTTAAACTTACCCAAGTGTACGTCAGGGGTTGCTCTTAGAAAGATATCAGGCGTACATGTACGAAATTAGTCGTGCAAACCAGGAGTTCTCAAACTGAGTTTCGCGTGCTGGTCTTCTGGGTTCTGCGAGCACCCAAATGTAGGTTTTGCCTTTTTTTATATATTTATACCAAAATGCTAATATATGAGGGTACTGCGAATATTTGAAACCTTCAAATATCGAAGCAAATAGCCCCATATTTGATTCCTACTTCAAATGGAATAGGACTGTTAGAAAACATAGAAATATTCAGGAAGTCTTTAAACGTTTGAAACTAGATCAGCCGAATGTCTGAGCCCCGAGAAAACTAAGCTGTTTCGCCGCAATGCCCCAATGTAAAGTGGCAAAGCTTAACACCAGCATGCCGGGCGAAGCGGTGATGCTTTCCCCGAGCGCGCTGGTGCAAAGCGCGGTATCGCCCACACAGTGATGCTGTAAACTTGTGGCTATTTTTTACGAATAGTCTACGTATTGAACTGACACATTTGTGTTTGCATTATAGCTTCTTCAGCTCTCGATGATGGTAAAAGCGCAATCGGATTGTCTTGTCACTGCGGAGCGGATTGCCACAACACAGATGGAGCGGGCCACCAGCCTCTGCCTAGATTCCATCCAGCAAATTGTGGGTCGAATTCCCGAAGAACAACAGCGACAGACCGTGCCAATTCTCGTGGTTCGAAAGGTTTTCCTGGCTTCAACACACTGAATACCGCGATGTTGTTGTTTGCCAGAAATGCATTCAGGCATTTGGGGGATCGGTGGCCGAGTGGGCTAGCGCACACCAGCTCGGAGCAGGTGGAGCGAAAGCTCGCGCTGCAGAACCCAGGGATCTTGGGTTCAATCCCCACCCCTGCCCATTTCGATCTGGATGAGCATCGTACCAGCGTGCGGTCGTGTATTACTACTGCGCGTGATGCACGTTAAAGACCCCAGGCAAGCGGTTGTACTGCACTGGCTAAATTGCTCATCTACAGCTTGGAGACTCGTCGCCCGTTGAGGCAGACCAAGGTCTACGAGATATAAACATAAACACAACCCCATGCAGGCATTTAGAGAGAAGGGAGACGACCCTGCAGTCATTGAACCCAGCTTCATAAAAACTGGATTTTCAAACTGGAGGTAGGCGCTCGAAAAATTCCCCGGTCATGAAACAAGTCGCTACCATGCCGAATCCGTTACGTATCTCGAGACGAAAAAGAAAGACTTGGTCGTTATAGACACCTCACCAAGCACGCAAGCAGGCAGCAAGAGGACGCACGAGCTACGCTGCCTGTGATCATCAGTTCGCTGCAATACATTTGTACCAGTGACCAGGCTTTGCAAGGGCGCACCAAACAAGAAGATAACTTGATCGAGCTGCTGGGCGAAAGATCAGGCGATATACCTGCGCTAAAGAAGTGGCTGACTCGAAGAGACAGGTGGCTAAGTGGGGCAATCCAAAATGAGATGATTGAAATCATGGCACAAATGCTGCAGCACGACCTCAGCACTGCGATAAAGACGAGTCTCTTTTTCGAAATCATTGCTGATGGAATGACCGACGTGACGGGAAATGAGCAGTTTACGTTGTGTTTGCATTGGGTGGACAGAGTCAATGAAAGTTCACGAAGATTTTATAAGCGTATACAATCCACCCGACACAAAGTCGGAAACACTTTTCCGTACTGTGAAGGACATGACTGTACGTTTGGGTTTAGCTTCGAGAAACTGCGAGGAATGTGCTTCGATGGAGCTGCAAACATGTCGGGTCGCTTTTCTGGAGTGCAAAAGAAGATTGCTGATGTCCAGCCAAAGTGAGTTTACATTCATTGCAGCAACCACTCTCTTCATCTGGCCCTACAAGAAGTCGGCCGTGGCAATGAATTGGTTGCCGATGCCCTAACTGTGAAAGACGTCTCAAACATAATCCTGGATTCAGCAAAAAGGAAGAGTGATTACACCAACATCGTTCTTCCTTCCCTGGGGAAAAAATCGTAACCTGGTCCACCACCAGCAACCCTGCTTTCTTTGTGTCCGACACAATGGATGGTTCGCGTGAAATCTGTGCAGATTCCTCGAAAATTACGAACGAGTTAGAGCGACACTCCGGGAAATCCTCCGGACTCCAGGTTCAGTTCGATATGACCGAAAAGCGGCTATGAGGGGATAAGAGAAGATTCTGGGTAAGCTAGAAATAGTCTTATTAAACGTGGCAATCGCAGTTTTCGAGCCATGTGAAGAACTCGCAAGGTCAATGCAAAGCGTTCATTACAGCACCACTGGGGCCAAACAAGCTGCGAAGGTCCTCACACAGACCCTAACACATGCTAAGATTGGATGTCGGTTTCGAAAGCATCTGGGACGAATCGAAGGACGCTTCGGAGAAGCGTGGCTTGAAACAACCGTCTGCCAAACCACCGAGGGCTGCAAAACCACCGGCCTGATTCGAACAAACCAGCACCCCAGCAAGACCTGCAGTTCTTGATGCAAAGGCAAGGTTGAGAAAGGAGTATTTTGCAGCGATTGACTGCGTCACAAGCGAAATGAGCAGAAGGTTTGACCAGCCCGGCATGGAGAGACTAGCAATACTAGAGAACGTTTTGACGTCCACTTTCAAAATAATTTTGATTATTTTGACATCCGTGACGCCACTTCCTGGAGTCGTGAAAATATTTTCAAAAACATTTTGACATCCCCCGTCAAAATATCCATGTAATTATACTGATGTCTCCAACTTGGAACTTTGGAACTTCGGAGTTCGCACTGGAAAGCGATCGAAGGTGGCGGTCAAAAAAAGATTATCTTGCTTGCAGGCAGCGTTGCGGTTCAACACGCATTTTCTAAAAATAAATGTTATGCAGTCAACTGCCTGTCTTTACGACCTTCTAAAAGAATGCGGAACGAAAAAAACAACAAAAAAAAACCTCTCAAAGTGCATTAGCTATCAGGCCACACGTAACGTTTGCTTGGTTGCGCCCAACATTACAGAATACGGCACCGCTGCTTTTCATAATATATTTCACGTGACTTATATAGACAAAGAAGCTGAATGCCATGTCATAAAATTTGCAGTTGATTGGAAAATGTGTGTACATATCTCGTACAACTGCACCAAAATCTTTGCTCGTTCGCACCGGTTAAGAAACATCAAGGAGGCAATGTTTGGATTCACAACCTTCTATTTAACATCCCAATCGTTTCGTGGTTAACCCGCTCCTCCTCATTATATTTATATATATATATATTAGGGGTGTACGAATATTCGAAATTTTGAATACGAATCGAATATTTTCCTTATTCAAAACATATTCGATTCAAAAATTGCATATTCGGAAGTTCCCGAATATTCGGCCAAAGCCGAATATTCGGGAAAAACGGCGAATATTCGCACAAACTACGAATATTTGAGCAAGTAACGAATAATCTGCTTGCCACGCATTCCCCTATGATTATGTTTATTCATTGAGAAAGGCGTATGATGCGTGCGTTGTCGGTCTGCTTTGTTTCTATCTGCCCGATGGCAGCAAGACAGGATCAGTTTCGGTTTCTTTTTCACCAAGCCCTTTGTTGTGCGGCGCTTTTATGGCAATATCTGATGTAATTGCGCGTTCTATAAATTGATACAATATAATGAACCTCGAAAGTGAAATCTAAATATAAAATAAATCTCGAGACTATTATCTAGTATTAATGTTTAAAATAAAAAAAAAAAAAAAAGAAAAAGCTAGGGGCGAGCAGAACATTGCGCCGCCATCGACAACAACTCCTGCCACTGCCGCGCAGTCAAAACTAGGGATATCGCAAACCTGTCCAGCTTCGAGTTTGACTAAAGGTGCATTCACACTGAGCAAAAAACGCGCGTTGCCGTCGACGTCGACGCCGGCGTCGTAAAATATGAAGCAGTCACACAGGGCCACCCGACGGCGGCGTCTTCTCGGGGAATCTCGCGTTTGTCGAGAGAACACGGAATTTTTTTATTCGTCTGCTTCGCACGATTGTTGTTGCCTTGCCTTCGTGATTGCATGTGCGGTGGGAGACAACCGTCTTCACTGAAAGAACAGCTATGATTGTATATACGTTTACACTCCAGTTATATGCAGCATTGGCGAAAGGCACGGACTCGAACGGCCAGCTTCAGAAGGTGCTCTTTTGCCGCGGTTTTGTGCAAACAAAGCACGGTGCTACGCCGGCGCGCCCCAGAGCCTTCGCGTGCGTACCTTTAACACTGCAGTGACTGCAATCAGCTTGTGCGAGAGTGTTTTCGATGGAGAACTGTTGTATTCCGTAGTGGTGGTGGGTGCACACAAAGACTATACAACACATTGGGAGTGATCGCTCCCGCACAGTCGGAGGTAGGAACACACCGCGAACTTCGGTGGCAGCTTTCGCGCAAACGATGAAGGGTAACTTCACAGCGTCATACACGCACATAAAACACTGCTCACAGTCACATGTTCCAATCGGCTTGCTCCTTTCCACGCTGAAATGCTTCCAGCCACGCTTGGCGAGTGCACGAATCCCCCGACCCCTCTGCCTTTTCGCTGTTTTCGCCTTCTTCGTGGGTCGAAAATAAAAACAGCGAAAACATTTTCAAACCGGAAAAGGGCGACACGTCACGTCCGGAAGCTCGCTGATTGGCTCAAGCGCGCGTGTCGAGGGAAAAATTGGGTCCAGAGGCGTCGTCTCCCTGCGTCGTCCTCCTCGGCGCGCGACTTTTTTCAATACAAAAATAAGCAAAAATTTCACCCCACGACGCGCGTCTTTCCGCTGTGTGAATGCGCCTTAAGTTTGACTTTTTCGAACTTTCAACGTGTCGTTCGACAAAGGTTCGACTGAAGTTCTACTTTCGTGCGCATGCGCGAAAAAAAAAATATAGTTGACTTATTTGGCGGAGGAAAAGTGCAATATTTGTTGGGTTTATTGGCATCACTGGTTCACATTAATAACTAATGAAAGCGTTAAAAGCGCATATTTTCACTTTTATATGGTGTAAACATTGGTAACCATTTTATCAAATATAAAATAAACTACTTTCTAAATTTTTTGTTTCCCAAAATTCGAAATAGTCGTTTAGCAGCAGGGCAACACTGTCCATAAGTCAAACTTCTTCGAACTTTAGTGAAATTTCGCAGGTTTCCTGAGTGAAAGGGTCTTTCTACTGGCGGAAATGTTGTCACGGCGCGTAGGGAGCGCTTACTTCCTGAACACGTTGAGCCGTTAATTTTCCTACACGATAATTTGTAATGAATGCTAGGGCTGTCGCGAACCGGCCGAGGTTCGAGTTCGACCAGGTTAGACTTTTTCGAACTTTTAGTGGACATTTCGACGAACCTTGTGTTGAGGTTCGACTCGTGTGCGCATGCGCGACAGGCTGGCCAGTCGGTTTCGGATTGGATGGTGATGGCTAAAGCATGAATTAAGGGCATCGCTGATTGGTTCTTTCAGTTAATACAGTACAAAAAAATTAATTTATTAACTTCTTCAGTGATTAGAATTGGTTTTTTTAATTGCAACTGTTCATAAAATAAAATAACCTTTTGCATAAAAATAAATTCTCCAAACCTAGACATGCTTGTATCAAGGTCTGGCCACACTGTCCGCAAAGTCGAACCAGTCAAATCTGGTGAAAAGTTTCGAAGGTTCGTCGAACCGGTTCGACCCAGTCGAACCCCGGAAGTTCGACCTAAAAATCCGGTTCGACAAAAGTTTGCGACACCCGTAATGAATTCG
>JABSTQ010008602.1:0-34820 GCA_013358835.2 Ixodes persulcatus | reverse complement strand
CCATCCGCAAGCAATCCTTTCATAGAGAAGTGCCCTCTCCTTAATGAAAAAAAAAAACAGTGAGTGTGCAAGCAAGCTGGTGATAATTAATCATAATGTGACACCTGAGATTGGGGTGCGAAAAAATTAAGGAACTTTCTAGTCGCAGGAAAAGACAAAAGAGAATGTCTCAAAACACTCTGACGTTCTCCTCTGTTGTCTTTTTCTTTGATTTAAAAGTTTAATTTTTCCGCACCACAGTCTCAGGTGCTACTTTATGATTAATTTTGCTCGCCTAATATTTTAAACGTCCTCGTTCGCACTGACCGACCGAGAAGTAGTGAGAGCTCAAAAAGCTACGGGAAAGCCGCCCCCAGTACAAACGGAGCTATGCGTCGTTTACTCACGTTTCTGGCAAGGGTAAAATATTCCTCCCAGTATTTCTTTGGAGTTAACAAAGCATCATTTCGTGATACTAATTTAACAAAACCAAATTTGGGGAATGTACTTTGAAGTCGGGAATTGTACTTTCCTCGGAAAGTACCAGAAAAAAATACTTTAAGTAAAGTACAAGTACATACTCAGAAAATGTACTTCAAGTAAGGTACAAGTTTCCTAAACCTACTTTAAGTAGTACTTTAAGTACAATGTACTTCAAGTACTTCCCAACACTGCGCGTTTTCAACCACGCTCTTTTCGTCTCGCACGAAATGCGACCTGTGTGAACATGAAGTCTGCTCTGGACTAGGAGCCCTGATATTTGATCTGCGAAAAAGCGGATCGAGCCCGGGAAAAGCGACGGTGCATGGCCAGGTCCGTGCTGGGGAAGCCACCGCAAGAGGTGCGTCTGTGTGTGCGAGTGTGTGGCTGGCCTCATCGAGCTCCCCACTAGCCCCCTGTGAAATTCACCGGTACCACCCCTTCGGACAATGCAACAGAAGAGGCCGTAAGTCCCGGACAGTGACAGATTAGGCACTCCCTCCACCCGCTAGCTCCTCAGTATTGCAATCTGGTTGGATTTTTCAGGATTTTAGGAGTTCAGCTTTCAATTTTCAAGTAATTGTTTTTCTTCTGTGTATTCGCTAGGGATTTTTGCATTTTGCCCCAGCGCACCGGGAGGGTGAAGTGCTAAGACGTTTTATTGTCACGTTTCGGTAATTGTGAACCCCATTATAAGTTATATCTGTTTATATTTAAATCATCGTTTTAATTAAACTTCCGTTATTTTAAGAATTGCGTTACGTCCTCTTTATTGGCAAGACCGCATCGCGGTGTAGGCCGGTCGATTGATCAGCAGTTATTTCTTTATTTTCTGTTTATAGTGAACCATGAACCTGTGCGCGTGCGACGGCTTACGGTACTGGGTGGCGGCGCTGGCTGATTCACACCAAGAGCGTTCTAATTGCAAATAAACATCTGCAGGTTTGTGCACTCTATGACCCTCTTGGAATTTCATTAAAACCTTTCCCCAGATCGATAACTCTGTTGCACCCCTTGACCTTGTCACAGATCATGACTTTTCAGATCGCGGATGAGCCGTCGCAAGAGATCCTATTAGAGCGACTTGAGCAGCGCCCGAGCGCACATTCGGCTGTTGCCTTCGACGCTGAACCGCTTACGCTACCGAAATTCCCTCTAGCTCAACCTTGATTTTCACTCATTCGCTATTTTGTTTCGAGATGTAAGCTGTTTTTGTTCCGCCCTAGACACGCCCGCCATCGGTCGGGGCAGAAGCTTCCGCATGTCGCTTGTTCCAAGCAATGCCTAGAAAAATTAATCAAACGTTTTTGTCAGCAAGCTTTCGAGCGATGCCCAGAAATACGAATCAAATCATTTGTCAGTCAGGTGCTAATATTAAAGTACTAACATGAAATGGTAGCACAATGAAAACCTAACCAGCCAAGTATAACACCCTAATATGGATCGGACGCGCCGCAACGTTCAGTTTTAGTTGGTAATATCAGCCACATCAGCGATGAAACCAAGTTCACGTGCTATTTTTAGAGTGCTTCGTGGCGCCTGGGCATTAATATGACCAGGTACGGTAACTGTGGCATGCGTCGCTCGTGCAACACTAGTTGTTAAGACAGAAACGCCCCAGCGGTAATTGATGCGACCACGACCTGGCTACGCATTTATTTTCTTGTCTTAAAACAAACGTAATGCAAATCTTTGCAGATTTGTAATCAACGGTCATCGAGGGAAATCGGGTAAAATTTAAATAAAATCGAGAATGATTATTTTTCAATTGCCGCGCAAAAATTGCAAATAATTTGACTTTTTCCATTTCAACGAAATTTCCGGGAGCAATGCAGAGAACACTTTCAACAGTAGAACGCTAATTAATTTGTTAAATGTTTACGAAGCATGAAACAGTCGACACCAAAGGTTTCAGCTTTCAAATATAAATTTAAAGCGACTTACAAACTCGCCGAAAAATGCCTCATTATGTCAGATTTGTTCGAGAAGCCAAGTTTGGCATTTTATTTCGCTTGAAATATATGGTCATATAAGTTAACTTTGACCAATTATTTCAGTAAAGTATGCGTGCATTAAACGTGAAAAATTATACTGTGTAGAAAGCTGCACTCTTTATTCCTCCAGCCTTCAAAGTTGCGCCATCGCGCAGTTGGGGAAATCGTTTTTTCAACCTTCTCTCGAATGAGATTTTTCTCACGAATAGAAGGAAGTATCTTGCAAAAGTAAGGTCTGTCCCGTTGTGTGGACAGGTTTCGCTACCTAATATAAAAATATAACAAAAAAAATGACCAAATCTCCACGTGGTGAATGATGTTGATTGGGGCGAAGCTCGGGTGGTGCTGATGATACTGATTTTGGTCATAGGTATTGCTGCTTGCTGTCGGCGTTGACGCTTTGCCGCCGCTTCCCGAGCTCTCAACTCCGGGTCCGCTTGGCGTTTTGACGCTGTGCAGCAGCTTCTCGCGCCCTGGTCTCCGGAGCAGCTTGCTCTCTACGTAGACGCTGAGGCGCTGCATGCCGAGCTTTTCGGTCCTTTTCATTCATGGCAGTAGGAGAATGTGTGGTTTTCTTCTTTTTCTTTTTTTAAGCAGACAGATGGGATGGCATCTCAGAACCCCCTACTCTTTTTTTTCTTCTTTTTCTTTTTTCATAATTTGTTTTCATCTATTTTTTTCTAATTTTTTTTTTGCCCTACACGAGCACATGAGCATGTGCTCACGTGCTCGTGAGCACGTGATCTCACGAGCAGAAGCACGAGCACCCGACGCCGGCCTACGGCGGACGGCGGACGGACATGGCTAGCCCCTAACAGCTTCGCCCCTAAAACAAAAAATATGCATGACACCACCATGACCGTCCTTATCTGAACACACCCTGCTGTTTCCGCTTGTAAAATATTGTAACTCAATTTATCTTGATATTGGTATTTTGCAGTGGTGACATTGACTCGATTTTATCATCTGCAACACTTAGTTGAAGGCTCATTTCCGCCGCCGGCTGTGGCTGGAAATTCTTGAAAAGTTAGTTCTATCGGTTTTTCTGAATCACGATCTTCAGCGCGATACCGGCAAAAGCGCTCCTTGGAGTGCCGCTGGTGGGTTATTTCCGCTGATTGGGCGCTTTGAAGCTCTGGATATTCGCTACAGGGTACGTCTCATGTGTTGCGATCTGCCTTTTTGATCCCAGTGTGCACATTTCTTACTTCGAGTCATGAAATCCGCCAATGCGGCGACTGGGGGAACAGCGGTAGCGAACGCCCCAGCGATAGAAATTGGAGGTGAGTACTCAAAATATAGCATCAAATAGTAAAATAATTCATGGCTGATTTGAGGCTTTCTGCGGTTCGATATAAGTACATCTAAAACGTCTTCGTCACTCATCGACAAGGAAATATAAGAACACGGACACGCAAGATAAAAGCAGCGCAGCAAAACGATTGGTGGCAGCTCCGGGTGTTCACAAAAGTTAATTGAGGTTTCCGTGTCGTGTATCGCTTCTTGATTTCTAAAAACAGTTACTTTGAAATAGGCCCATTGCAAGCAAAAATCGATCAATGGTTCATCAATCCAGTCATGCGGAAAGCGATGGAGCTTAAAAACATTACAGCCGCACTCGCCTTGCCGGATTCCATGCAAGCTACATAGACCCTCGGACAGTATTCGATGCTTTCTGTCATTTTTCGTGCACCCTATCACCGAGCAACGGTGTCCCGATGACCGGGGGACTGCCGCCATCGAAGCCCGTGGCTCTAATTAAGTTTGCGACTTTAGAACAGAGTAAAAAGCGCGAACAAAGTTCGGGCACTGCATACACCCAACACCAACGAAGCCTCTCATCCGGGACTTTCACTCTTTCTAACGACCTAGCGAGGGGGAAGGCGCCGGTAGCCCTTTCCTCTTTTTTTTTTCGCCCTCAAAATGGCGCTACCCACGATAAGACGGTCTATAAGTCTGGATCTGAGAATGTGCAACTTGGAGCAGCTTGTGCGAGTTAGGCATTAGTTCAACATCTAATTTAACTGAGAAGTGCACAGATTAAAAAAAAAACCTTTATAAGAACAGTGAAGTGGCTATCGGATTACACTTTTTATTCACCATAATTGTCGTGGAATTAAAAATTAAAGGGACACTGACAGGGTATTTATGCTCTCCAAGGTATTTATTTGTACATGACATATGAAAGTCCAACTACCCAGAACACAATTTAAGGCTCGAAATTCGCCCGAAAACCGCCGATGGAACACTGGCCGGTTTGAGTCGAGCTCACTCTCTTCTCCGTGGTCACGTGCCGTTTTCTATGGTTTAGACACAACCACCAAAGATAATCCAAGTCCTGTGTCGTCGAACACACGCACTCAGTACTAGAAATTGACAAAAAAATGTGGTACCCATTTTTTGTGCCTTCTAAAACCCACAAAAAATGTGCAAATATGTTGATAAAAAAAAAGGTTGCACAGTTACGTGACTTCCGGTATCATACTCCTCCTGTATATTTCTTCTTCATTCCTAGTCGAGGTTCGGTTTCGGTTTCGAGGAGTTGCATTTTATGACTTTATTGAAAATATAAGTGACACTGTAACAAGATATTGATTGGGTAATCTGACACTGAAATAAATCGCCTTGCAGGAAATTAAAAAAACAAAATTGAAGAGTGTCAGTGTCCCTATAAGAAAGCGCAGCGAGTTATTTGTAGAAATTGTAGGAAAACATTTTTATTCGCAAAAGTGGTAACTTCGATTAACTTCGAAATTACTTTAGCAGATCGGACGACCCGGACAGCAAAATGGCCAGTATTTGTTATATTTGTGCACATGGATGCAACTTCCATAGCGTCTGACATTGCACCTAAAGGAATAAAATGAAATGGAAATGTTTTGAAACCCGAACCCGAATATATATTTTAATGAATAGAAGGTTAGGCTGCAAAACAAGCTGGTGGTATTTGAACATTGTAAAAATAAACCGAGACTGCGAAAAAGAAAGGACACACGAACACAAAGGCCTCTGTGTTTTCCTCTCCTTTCTTTTCCGCAGTGCTTGAGTGTTTTTACTATACGTTTTAAGTTCGCCCACTTTTTAGAGTTCTATAATGCGTGCAACGATTGCAATAATTTTCCGGAATTTATTACGATGTCTAAAATTCTAAACTACTAGTCTGCATAAGCTAAGAAAATGTGAAGTGCACCTTTTGGTATTTTAATGTTGGACTTCTAGAACCCCGATCGAGGACAGGCGCCGAAAAAACACAAGGACAAGAAGAGACGTTAAAACTGGCGCCAGTGTTTACGTCTCTTCTTGTCCTGTTTTTTCGGCGCCCATCCTCGATCATGAACCAAGTGTCGCAAATTGAAATCTTCTATAACCCATTGTATTTAGAAGCGGGCATGGATGTAATAATGCATTGTAAAGATGAGTGAGAATAAACACCCCTACGAATTGAGTGTTCCTGTTACTAATGAATAAACATCCTTATCATTTATTAGTCTCACTTTTTAATTCACTGTACAGTGTACTTATACAAATATGAGTCTACGGTGTGGCTCTGCACCAAACTCAAGACACTTGACAAAAATTTAATTTTTTTTATAAATTCCCTGTGTGCAAATGTACTGCTCCAACCATGCATTAGTTAATTGTGTTTATGTTTATGTTTTTATATAGAGGTTTGCTTCCACTTTTTGGGTTCGTAGAAATGTTGTGGCTAATTACAAGACCGACTGCAAAATCTGTCTTCTGCCACGCAGTTGATTATAAAGTACGTCTTTCAAATGGTCAAGTATTTAACTTATTTCTCCCACATCTTTAACTACCACCTGCGTTTCACAGCTACGATATCTAGTGAAAGACGGCTTATGAGATGTGAATAGATTAGGTATGTAATTTATTCGTTAGGGTCTCTTTTAAAAGCGAATAAATTCCCGTAGAGCAGGAAATGTTTATTTCTTTAAGGAATAACACTTCAGACTGCTTACGTGAAGGAATGCGAAAGCGCTCCTACACGCCGCGGATTCCTACAAGCACCGCGCCGCGTCTTATTATCGCACAGGGCGCTCCGGCGGTAACATCACGCTCCCCCACTGCGCATGCGCGGCGAAATTCGCCGGCTCCACGCCTTCTGTGACGGTGCATCTACGTTGCTGAGCTTTTCTTTGTGTTTTTTTAGCCGCGTCCACTTTTACCTTGAGCGCCCCGCTTACTTCCGCGACGAAGCATCTGATATGACGCGTCACAGGCAATGGGAACGCGTCACCGTCATTTTATACAGCTGTTTATTTAGATGCCTGTTCTTCGCGGTCACAGCCAGCCTCGGTTGCGGTCCTTGGGACAGTTAATTCTTTCGAATTAATAGGTAAACAATGTGTAAATATCTATTTAAGTTATGAGAATTCAATTTAATTGGATTTTTTATATTGATTGTAACAAAAACTTATTCGCTAGTGCTGGTACCAGCAAATCATCGCTTTTTCATGGTAACCTGCAAGTGATTATACATAGTTCTTGCTTATGCAACAAAGTTCAGGGCGAAAAAAAAGGTTATCCTTTTTTTTTAGCCATTGTCACATCTTTATTGCTATTTACATATTCGAAACGATCAACGTACCACGATAAACCCCAACCGTGAATTTAATAAAAAATATAAAAATTAAACATCCACGCTCATTATAATAAATTAACAGCTACGGTTTTACCCCATGGCTTCCTGCAAACAGTAAGAATACAAATTACAAACCCTTCAACAGTAAGTGTTTTTGCTGTTGCATTGCAAAGCCATAATTCACAAGGGTACTGCAATGTTTCATATCCTCCATCTTCGAGTGTTTGATTGCGGTACTTGCATGTACCTGCAGGATAAACGGTAAAAGAATGCGTTGAAACATTAATATACATTCCTATTCACATTATAACTGCTCATATTCCTCAGATTTTATAGTCACATATGCAAATTTAACTAGTTCATTTCAAGCTAAACAATCTCGGACAATTACAAAATTTAGTCTAAAAATTCAATCAAAAAAGAAAACTTCCTTGGCGTTTTTGCAACACTATGTTGTCGCATCCCTCGGATGTGAGTGGTGCAGAAAGGTCGTGTGTGATGAACCTCGTGGCGAGCGGAGGAGAAGCGAAAAGGACAACCGCTTGTGGTGCTATGCGTGCGTCTTGAATGTTCTCCTCGGAACGTTCTCGCGTTCTGCGAATTTATTAGAAGCACCCTTAGTGGCACAGAATGTGTTGTAGAATGACCATTGAAACTAGAAACAAGCAGGCGCTCGTTCAAAAAACGACGGTGTCAAGAAACAGCTCTACAATGCCGGGAATGCTTTGGCGACATGGCTTCGTAGGTTTTAGAAAAACGGAGAAAAGATACCCTTTGTACCGGAGAAAATGGCGTCTCTGGAATAGTCAACCCAGTGAAGCAATGTTGCAGTAAAGCAAATAAACGTTGGTCTGTCTGTTTTCTGACTATTTTGCTAGCGTAAAATATTTTTGGCGTATATAATGTTCTCACGAAGCTCAGGCATAATACTTTGTTACCGCTTTTATTTATGCATCACGGACACAGCGCCTGATATTTATTTATGTGGATATGAACTCTTTGGCATGTTGTGAAATAAGCCAGTACAATATATTCGTGTAAATTTGAATATTATATATATCAGATGTCTCTCCAAACAACAGGTCGCGGTTTCTAAAGCTGACTTGCTCTAGCATTGTCGTTCTATTCCATGCCCCTAGAACCTCGTATCAGCGTTCCAGTGTCTGTAGGTTCCGCTGGATTCCACTCATTGCACTTATGGATGTGCCCGCCGCGCCAGTTTGAGGGCCGTGTGGGCGAACCAAGGAAGCAAGAAACCGTTTAAAAGTATAAACTTGCAAGACGTGGGAAAGGTTGGTTCATCTATTCTTACTCTTGAGCCTCCTTTGTGGGTTGTTTCCTAATACCACCTTCTTGTTGACTACCGTGACTGATAGCTTAAGCACAATGTGTGGTGCGTCTGGAGCATATTATGGTCAATAATCAAGAAATGAGATCGCGTGTTTAGCTGATTAGGACGCCGAAGAATGAATCGCAGACAAAGAAACCTGAACACAATAACCTTTCAGTGACTCTAGCGGTGGCCTCTCTCTTTCTCTTCCTCTCTTTATTTTGTTAAACTCAATTAAATTAGGGAAGGGACCTTAACCCAGGTAGCAGGCCAGAGAAGCCCCTAACTTTGGCACAATTGCTTGGCGATCCCATTGGGCTAAATTGGGCCAAATAGGGCTTCGCTCTAAGGCGTTATCTAGTGCCAGAACACTGGTCTTTGAAGTGTCTGTGGCTATTCTCTTTCTAGCCACATAATTTCCAAAATGCCACACTTCCGACAAAAACAAAGTGAAGCCTAAATTTGGGACTTGTTTGGCGATCGCGGGCAAAGGTTGACACATTAAAAGTGAGCAATCAGAAGTGAGGCCTAACTCGCACTTGTTAGTCGATTTAGGCCGAAATATGTTAGACGGCAGTAAAACTACCAGCAGTGAAGCTTACATTTGGCACCTGTTTGACGAATTAAGGCCAAGAAATCCATACTCTGGCCATAGAAGGTGAGGTTTGCCTTTACCTAATCTCTACTATAGGCTTTCTAGAGGGGTTAGGACAGGCCAAGAATAAAATATGAGATTACTGTATGGCTTGGAGCCATTGTATGCGCCTATATTTTTTTACAAAGTTGTTTTGTAAATGGCGTTATATCTTTGAGAATAAGTCTTTTTTTTTTTTTTTGCGAGTCCCTCGCATTCACCTCGTCGGTAAAGGCCGCCACGATTCGCGCGTCGGTGATGTCACTCGCCCAACGCGCGACATCCACTTCACGCAATCGCAGCGCAGTATCTGCATTTTCAGCTCCCTACAGGGTGATAAAGAATCATTTTTTATTTTATTTTATATAAAATCAGATGGGTTTCATTTTAATCAGATTTATCTTATTTAATTAAGATTAGTTTGATTTAAATTACTGTACCTTAAACATATTTTAAACATGGAAGATTGATTGAGCAATCAATCTGATATCTGATAATCAACGACGCAGAAGAAATAATTGCTGTACATATAAAGTACAGTTTAAAAAAAAAACTTTTTGTTGGTGTAATTCTCGCCATACTAAAAAAACAGCCTGATTTTTTAGTTATTTAAAATATTGTTTTTTTACGTTTTGATTTTTTTTTTTGCAATAACACTATTTTTTATATTTTGTTTCTTTTTTGTGTTCTGATTTGATTTCTTGCAATAGGAGGTATGGTAGCTGACGACCGAAGTGGAAGGTAGAAAGAAAACTCAATGCTCCGATTTTCTCAGAAGAACACAGCTTTCTGCTCGGGTTCAGCCTGATATAAATCTTTCTTGCTAATGATTATTTGATTTGAGAAGAAAACAAATTCACATAGATAACGTCAACTGATAAACAAACGGCAAATAAAAACTATTTTCGGGAGTATTTTTGTGGCGCAGGTCTGATATAAATTACGGTTAAAATCCTGCTTTGACATTCCACCATGCACGGCATTGCTCGCTTCGTAGGAGCCTTCGACACTGATCGCCGCCGCGATGATTGTTATAAATGCGTGTAGGATGAAAGGTCAAAGGGAAAGGGGGCGAGAGAGAGAAAAACGTTAAAGTAGCCGAGTAAAAATTAAGACGGAAAGAAAGATCGTTCCACGTTCTTTTTTATTTTTGGGACGCGTTTTCCTTACAAGTTTCATATGTGAAAAAGGAACTTGCTCCCGTTACAGTTAAAAAAATGGAACGTGTCGTTACATATACGGTACATTTGTATTTTGCTGATTACCATATTTAGATAAATCGAGGAAAGCTTTCTTTTTAATTTGAATGCCGTGATGGAAGGGCACCAGGAGAAGAAAACAAGCGGAAGCAGAGTTTCATTTGATTATATATTCACCTCCAAAAATTGCAGCTTTTAACCGCAATCATGTTTGTGGTGGTCGATTCAGACGAGCCAAGTGTACTGCTACTCCACATTCCATGCACGAGAATTTTTAGAACAACCTCACACATTTCAATCTAACAAAGTGCCTTGTTCGAACTTAACAACAGCTGCTTCTCGATGTTGCTGTCCACAATACGAGCAAGTGAAGAAAAGTGTAGGGCTATTGGAAGGTCAGTCTTAAAAACTACAAGTCCTTTTTTGTGAAGGTTGAATTCATCGTCCATCTTGAAGGTGGAGGACAAGGGGAGAAAGAATAAACGTTAAATTTTGTGTATCTTTTAAGTGACTAATGTTCGGGATACAAGGGCGAGTTCGATGTCTGGTAACCTGTTCTTTTGTTGTAACTGTAGGTCTCTTTTGTGGAAGTTCAGTGATGGCTGTAGTCGGCCTTACATTTCTGGGTGTATGAGGATTCGCAGAAGCCAAGAAAGTAGCTGAACTTAAAACGTCCTTCTTTCTGTGTCTTTTCCTTTGACTAAAAGTTTTGCTTTATGTACCGCAGGCCTCGGGCAATGAAAAAATAATCAATGTCCACTAGTTCTCTAGCACCCGACAGTTACCGAGCGAGGACCACACAAAATAAACCTTAAGTAACCAAAACTTAAACGAGATTCTGCTCTTTGTAAAGATATTGTTTTTACACTTAGAAAATTTCCCTCTTAGAAATAAAATAAAAATTACCCCACTGAACGAAAAAAAGGAACGCCGTTACTTTTTTTGTTCCAGTAAAAATGTAACGAGTTCCCATTCCAGTTCCATCGATGCAAAAATTGAATGGCGGCGTTCCTTCATTCCTTCTAAATGAAACTCGTTCCAGGAACGCGTTTCAGGAACGCCGTTTCGTTCAACACTGGATCGTACCATGGCGGCGGGGCGACCTTGGCCGAATATGGGGACGCCTAGAGTAAGAGAGCGTGCATC
Source organism: Ixodes persulcatus (assembly GCA_013358835.2). NCBI lineage: Eukaryota > Metazoa > Arthropoda > Arachnida > Ixodida > Ixodidae > Ixodes > Ixodes persulcatus. Next base: position 23,458 of record JABSTQ010008602.1, on the reverse strand, counting down.
TACACTTCATGATCACGTGGTTTATGGTCACGATGGTGTGACTAGAGAGTGTTGCCTGGTGACCACATCAAAATGATACCCACAAGTAAATTGATTATTTCAATGAATTATGACGACACTTGGTGTATATATTACGTAGCCGATAAGCATTCTATTTCAAGAATTATCTAACCGTTTAAGTTTCGTGCCCTAACACCTTTGAGGTCCGGAATTCTCAGAAAAATATCAAATTTTGGCCAAAAGAACTGATATTTGGGGAGTTACTCCAGGGCAGCAGAGTAATTGTTCGTGAACTGTTCACGATAAGTGACATAAGCATAGTCTTGTAAAGTCCAGGCGAAGTATGACGATAGTGGAAGCTTTCAGGAAGGACTGCAAATATGCCTCCTTGAAGCCTGAATGTACCAGGCCGCCAAAGTTTCACCAAAAAAACTTCGGTACTGAAAAAGCTCAGTGTCTTCACAAGAAGTCGTATGACGCTTTCCAGCTCCCAGTATGGTACTGGGATGAAAATCATATTTCTATACTTTGGGTTGCTTCCATGCAGAGTTCCCGTATCTGTCACAGGGAAAGTATCAATGACAGAGCAAACCAATTTCTCGTGCGGCTTGGCTTTGGAAATAGAAAGTAAAGAGGTGAACAGTAAAAAATTATCTGCACTATGTAGTTAAAGTACCTGCAACCATTTTCATATAAAATAAAAAAAATATGGCAAAAATAACACTAAGCTCTCAACCTACGCTGTTAGAATCGTGGTTTTATAATTTCTACATATTTTAGGTAGGTCTTTTGATTTTGGGTTTTTTTTTTTACCCATGGCATAAATGATTTGTTTTTTCTGAATGTGCGGTCATGCATCAAAATCGGCCCCTGAAGAAGTAAGAGGCGCACTCATGAAACACCCGGAGTTCGTAATTTTACATTTCACTCCCATCCTCACTCGCATTGAGATATGACTTCACTCAACAGAGAAACGAATATAAAAAGGTACCTGTCTTTCTTCCTAATTACACGTGGGTTAAGGCTAACACAAAAAACACGATATTTTTCAACGCATAGCATATCGTGGTAAATAAGGGCCAAATAAATCAAGAAAGAACGAATATGACTTGGGCGAGCTCTATTTGCATGTAGGACAAAAGCAAACACTTTAGAGAAGAGGTATAAGAGTTTAGTTTTGCTTTTATTTTTGTTTTAGTTTTGGTTTAAATTAGGGAGTGAATTTATAAAAGGAAAAAAGGACGAGCAGGCTAAGTACAAAGGGTGCGTCGGTTTTTACATGATTGTACCACCAGTGTTCTAAGCACTGAATAATATAGTGATTGATACCCATCACAAAAGTCTATAATTTTTCTTACGGGCGATTTTTATTTGTTGTTTTAATTTTTCTTATTTGGTTTATAGATCTGGCTAATATTTTTCGTATTCCTACTACAGATTTTCGTCCCATCCATTACAAAAAATGCATTTAGGGCCTGAAGGCACTGTAATCAATAATCAAGCTAATTAATATATGAATTAATATTTAAGTAGAGAAATATAACAATTTAAATGTGATCTGAAAAACTAACAACTCCACACATTAAATCGCCCGTAGAAAAGAGGGAAGAGCACGAAAAATGTGTACTACCGTTATCAAACGAAACTCCATAATGATGGCGGTGATTAGCGTCTCCCATGATCAGTGACACACCTCCCAGTGCGATTACGGCCAATAGAACGATTGTCCTCATTCCTGCTGCAAAAATGATTCTGCAAGTTATCGCAGTTAGTAATGTATCTCACTGAAAGTCAGTGTTGTATCTGATTTTAGTTCGTTAATTCTGGTTTTCGACCATGAAGGTGTTCTGGATTTCAACCAGAACTTACACTAGATTTACACACACAAACACAATCACTGAACGCCACTATCGAGTCGGCACATACAAATATTCTTTCTTTTGACGAGCAGCTTTCGATTGGAACACACTACCTAGCCATATAGGTGATTGCAATAATGTTTCTGCATTTCTAGTCCAACTCTCATCGTTTGTGTAACTTGCTAAATGTTCGCGGTGTCACTGTTGCTGCTTTGCTGGTACTTAGGTTTCTGTTTCCCACTTTGTACAAACAGCATTCTTTTGAAAGGAAATACTCCCAGCGTGCTATGGACATATGTGTTTGTTTGGTATTTCTGTTCAAGACCCTGGCATAGTGTGACCACACTCTTGTTGAAGTGCAAGGAATAATAAAATTGTTAAATAAATGACCAATATATATATATATATATATATATATATATATATATATATATATATATATATATATATATATATATGTATGTGTGTATAAATTGTGCCATCCGTCACAAATCAGATACAACTAAATGCGCAGATAATGTTTACTTTATTTCTATTGAAGTATGTGGGTATTAAACTATGCCCTACTGGAACAGAAACGCATCCATAAAGCCCCTATCATAAAATACCATATAAGAACCCATAGAAAGAAATCTGAAAATCAAGTAGTTTTATTCTCTAATTTTAAGATCTTAGAGACATTCTTCCTTAACATATACTTCACGTATTATAAATATAAACCACATTAAATGCCGTCGCCACTGCGTGCTTCATTTATTTAATTTAAATATCGGAAATCTCAAAAGTATTAGACAGATGGAAGAAAACAAACCCCCTTATTTGCTATCTGAAAAGAAAAGTATGAAAAACAACCCTGGCCAGACATCAAATCGTCCTGTGGGTTCGTCATTAAAAATGCTTATTCTATGTGATACGGCGTTTTATATAATATGCCAGGAGATGGGTCATAGGGGGGGCATATATTTTTAATATGGTGGATCTAAGGTTTAGGAACAAATCATTGGCCACACCGTAAAGTCTATATAGATTTATGAAATTAATTATCGCAGCCTAGCTTTACGGTATCTTCACTTTCCTTAAATACTACAGTACAGCCACAATGTAAATTGCCTTCGCTAGTTTTAATGGCTTGCGCATTTCATCAACCCAGTATACCTCACTGCTTTGGCCAATTCCCACTTTTCTTTTTTTCAGATGCGCGTGTTCGATTTCGGATCAACTAGATAGCAAGTCATGTTTCCAGATCGGCAACAACATTTGTCAATCCCACATATAAATGCAAAGGTCACAGAAATAAAAAAAAAAATTGTATATTCTGGACTATCCTTTCACAAGAATACCGCTAACACATTTATGCGCATACAGTTAAGATTTATATAACTCATTACTGATTTAAAAACCGCGATCCCAGTAACCATGGATGATTATCTCTTTTCGGTTACGCAAGCTGCACGTTCACATTTGATCACTGCAATGCGGAGCGCAAGTTCATCTGCTTCTTTTGCAGGGGTTGTGGTGACGTCAGCACGCCGAGCTCTGATTGGTTCTGATCGAAGGATAGTGGGTAGACCTGAAGGCAGCTTGGTTTGAGGTCTACCCACTATCCTTCTATAAGAGCCAATCAGAGCTCGGCGTCTTTCTGACGTCACCACAACCCCTGCAAAAGAAGCGGACGAACTTAGCGCTCCGCATTATCGCAGTACCCTCCGTTTCGCATGAAGTCCGAGTATAACCAGCGCTAAAATTCGACGGAGCGAATCAGACAGCGCAAAAAGTGCACCGTCATGGCGCTCATCGCCTTTGTGCATGTGCTAGCGCTAATCAAACCAATCCTTCACAAAAAGAAACCACGAGATCACTGCAAATTCAGTGTGTGATTGGTCTTGCCGGTGAAAGCAAGTGCATCAAGACGACAAGCTTCGTAACGATGTGCACTTTCATCCCTTAGTGATTGGCTCCATTGGAGCCAATCACTACGGCTTAGTGTGAAACAATGTACACTACCATAAAGAAACGTTCTTGCATGCGGAGCTACTGCGGAACTGACAGGTGGCGGTCTAACATTCTCATCTGCTGTGCTCGATAGATTTCAACCAGATGAAAACTTGAGATTTTCGTGGTTTGAAAAATTTAGAGTTCAAAATATCTTGGTACCTTTTAGGTAAAAAAACTCTTACCGGATTAGATCTTCTCTTGAACCAGCAGGGTTGTATTTTGCGAAGGTGGTGGAGCGACACGACAATTTATGTAAGAGAGTTGTGTGAGCTTAAATATTCGTGAAACAGGAAGAACGAACAATAGTTATAAAAAAAATGTTGCGCGAAAGCATATGACCTTTCATGCGTCAATAAAATCTAAAGAGCAATCATACTTGTTTTTAGCCATCTCTTTGAATCTGGTTTGCGTGAATTTCGAAAATAACTTCATACAATTAACTTCGACGACCTTTGCAGACTTCAGTCCGCGCCAATTGTGGTCATCTATACAGTGCATCTGATGCAAGACCTTTCGAAGTCCCTATTCTTTGAATTGATAAAACGCTTTGACCTTTGCTCCCTTGTTTCTTTAACAAACCTTTTCTTTTACCTCCAACGTGTGGCGTTCTCGAACCAATGACGTCAGCGTTTATATTGATTTATTTATTTATTTACAATACCCCCAGGCCCATAAGGCGTTGTTGAGGGGAGTGGGTGTTAAGTATAATGTGTGATACTTGTTCTAGGAATCTGATGGGGTTCTGAATGGGGACGATGTCTTCGGGAAGGTCATTCCAGTCCACAATTGCACCAGGAAGAGGGGCGTGCTGATGTATTGTGGAAGAACACTTTGGGCGGGCTATTTTACTGCAATGATCGAGTCTGGAGCAAAAGATAAGCCGGTGGGGAAAGAAGAGACTGATTTAGAAGTGGTGAATAAAAAACTTTATGCAGAAGGCAGAGACGGAATATTTTTCGACGGGTGAAAAGCAATGGCAGAGAGAGAGATTTGATTTAATGAGGGAGACACTGAAAAAACTGGAGTAATCAGACTGAATAAAACGCGCAGCACGGTTTTGAACAGATTCAATGTAGTCTGTTAATGTAGCATGATGAGAGTGCCAGATTGAATATGCGTATTCTAATCTAGACCAGATTAGGGCAAAATAGAGGAGCATTTTTAGTTGAGAAGGGGCGGATTTGAAATTGCAACGAAGGAAACCCAAGCTTTTGTTAGCGAAACTCACAACTGAATTAATATGGTTTTCCCAGGAGAGGTTTCAAGTTAGAAGAACGCCGAGGTATTTATACATATTCATGGGTTGAAGAGGGATGCCATTGAGAAAATGAACAGGAGAGGTTTGAAAAGAGGAACGAGAGAAGCGCATGCCTTTACATTTGCTGACGTTAAACGTCATTTGCCAGTTAGTACACCAGCTCTGAACTATGTCGAGGTTATTTTGTAGGGTTAAACAGTCATGAGGGGATGTTATTTTTCGGTGAAGGACACAGTCTTCGGCAAATAGACACATGGGTCAAGATACCTGAAGAGGAAGATCGTCGATGTAGAGGAGGAAAATTAACGGACCAAGCACCGTTCCCTGAGGCACGCCAGATATTACAGGGGCTAAAGTAGATGAACAATTATTAACATAAACAAACTGATGACGCTGAGAGAGACAAGATTTAATTCAGGAGAGAACATTATTATCTAGGTTTAATGACGATAGTTTTAGAAGCAGTCTGTTATGCGGAACTTTGTCAAATGCTTTAGTGAAGTCAAGAGATACAGCGTCAGTGGGGTAGCCAGAATCAAGGTTTGCGAACAGGGCGTTGGTTAAGCCGAAAAGTTGGTTTCGCAGGAGTAGTTTCGACGGAAGCCGTGCTGCGCTTTGTTAAAAAAGGAGATAGAATCAAGGTGAATTGATAGTTGCTTATGGATTACGTGCTCGAGTATTTTAGAAGGTACGGAAGTGAGAGATATTGGCCTATAGTTTAAAGGAGAAGATTTGTCACCGCTTATGTGGACCGGGATGACCTTGCCGATTCTCCAATCCCCAGGAACCGCCGCCGTATCTAATGATTGCTGAAAGCTTTTTGGTTAGAAATAGGCTTGAGGAATATTTAGTGCTTTGTAATTATGCCGTCGACACCACAGGAAGAGGACATTTTCAGTGACTTAATAATACTAACAATACCTTCGTAATCAATACAAATTGGATGCATAGGTAAAACATTGCTAGTAATAGGTAAGGACAGTGTTAAGGGAGAGTGCGCGGTAAATTGGGAAGAAATTAAATGATTAAGAACTGTGGAACACTGATTAATCTCGATAATATTCTCAGAATCACCAATAAGCGCTAGAGGGGAGTATGGTGCATGATTTACAACACTCCAAATTGGCGCGGGTTATTTAGTAGCATAGATGGAAGGGTCTCCTCGTAGAATATACGCTTCTGCTGCTCTAACATAATTTTATAATCAGTGGCACATTCATTATATCTAGACCAGGATAAAGCAGTGTCTTGTTTTTTGGCTACTCGAAAACGTCGTTTTTTCTTATTGTTAAGGGTTTTCAGTGAGCGCGAGTACCAAAAATTAGAGGAGCGGGAACTGATGTTAATAGTTGGAACATGAGCTTCAATGACTTGCAGTAATTTGTTTTTAAAAAGGCACCCATTTTTATTTATATTACTATCGTCAAACCCTCCAGGAAGAGTGAAAAATAGCTTGAGAGGTCCTGGATAAGCTGCTCATAGTTCCCCTTATTATATAGCCTTATTTGCTTGGTCAACTTGACTCGTTCTGGTGCTTGAAATCCTAGGTTATAGAACACTGCTTTGTGGTCACTGATGCCTTCAAAACCGGTAAGAGAGGTAATAGATATCGGATAGTTAGTCAAAAGCAAGTCTAATATATTTGAATATGTGGTGGTTACACGGGGAGGGAAAGAAATCATCTGCGAAAGGTTAAAATCCAGGCAGAGACTGATAAAATCGCGACACTCACCAGAACTTCCACTACAAACAAGATCTGATAAATTCCAATTTCAGAATGACCAGGATGTTGTGTGAACAAAATTGACAATTCATCATGCAAAGAAGTTACAAAACTAGATGACGCATCTGGCGGTCGATAACAAACGCCAACCAGGATTGACTTAAAACCACATTTCACTGAGACCCAGATGGCCTCAATTGACATGGAAACGAAGTGTGCTTTTTATACTTTTATCAATGCATATTAAAACGCCGCCACCACGATGATCCTTCCGATCGCGTCGATAAAATGTAAAGTTTGAATGATTTGGCAGTATTTCATTGCCGTTTATATCAGGATGAAGCCAGGTCTCAGTGATCAGTACTATCTTAGCATCACAGGTTGAAATATGAGAACACAATTCGTCACGCTTTGGTATTAAACTGCGCGCATTTAAGTATAAAACACCGATAAGTGAGTTAGAGTTGGAGGAAGCAACGCGTTTGTTCCCACTCCCAGCGTGTGCCTATGCGGAAGCACTAACCACAGAATAGGAAACGGAGGCGTAAAGGAAGACATTTGAACCCATATGTAGTTTATCAAAACGCAGCTTATACGGACCTGCCTTTGACTTGGCGAAGGCAAGCAGTCTCTGACGCGCAACGCGAACTTTCTTTGAGAAATCTTCAGACATAGAAAAAGGGAGGCCGCGCAGCTTCGGTCCACACAAAAGCAACTGGTGTTTTTCGTTTTGTATGAAGAAAGCGTGCAATAATAGACCTCTTCTTTTCCCGAGATTGGGTTCCCAATCTATGTGCGCGTTCAATCTGAGAGCTATCAAGTGTGACACCAAGTTTCTCACTTGCAAATTCTAAAACGTTTTGTTCGGATAAAGACCATGACTCGCCGGCAGCATCAGGGTATGCAATAAAATAGAAGATTACACCGTCGCGAGCGGTTTTCAAAATCATCAAGTTGAGATAGCATAACTTCAGTTGCAGTGGACTGCACAGCGACGGAATGTTGTAGATTACAGATATCTGCTTTGGCCTGCGTGATAGACAAAATTTCTTTTTCGAATGAAACAAGTTTTGCTTTTAACGCCGCCACCGAAGTCTCAAGTTGAGCCTGCTTGCCAAGTATCGCCTCGACATCGGATTTTCGGGTAGCTTGTCCCAGCCGCAAGGCCAGTTACATTAGTATCGAGTTTCTGCATTAGCTCGTGCATACTACCAAGTTGTTTCACCTGCGCTTCCAATTCAGCCTTGGTAGGCCCGGGACCAGGATTTGTTTCAATGTCACCGGACAAGAGTAGCAATTTACCAATAACGCGCGCACAATCACAAGCGAGACAAAGTAACACTTTGGGGCACGGGAATAGTAAAATGTTCACAGTTATTTGTACTCTTAGCATGCAACGAGAAACGTTTACAAACCTGTACGAGAGGAAGCATTTCATGCGTAAGCGTCCGTGCTGCCTTAGCGTTCCCGTGCCCACTGAGGAAAGAGTGGCTTGCGCCGTCCTTATGTAGGCTGGGATCTTGGAATGCTGGGAATGCTTGCGACCAGGGTGACGTCACGGTGCTTGGGGGCGGGTCCTGTTGACGCACGGAGGATGACACGCCAAGAAAAGATGCCAGTCGGGTGGATCTGCCAGGATTGCTGACACCAAGGATGACTTGAGGTGGACCCGGTGATAGTGCGAAACCGAGAAAGGCCTGAAGAAGAGGGATCTGTACGAGAGGAAGCATTTCATGCGTAAGCGTCCGTGCTGCCTTACCGTTCCCGTGCCCACTGAGGAAGGAGTGGCTTGCGCCGTCCTTATGTAGGCTGGGATCTTGGAATGCTGGGAATGCTTGCGACCGGGGTGACGTCACGGTGCTTGGGGGAGGGTCCTGCTGACGCACGGAGGATGACACGCCGAGAAAAGATGCCAGTCGGGTGGATCCGCCTGGATTGCTGACACCAAGGATGACTTGAGGTGGACCATGTGATAGTGCGAAACCGAGAAAAGCCTGAAGAAGTGGGATCTGTACGAGAGGAAGCATTTCATGCGTAAGCGTCCGTGCTGCCTTAGCGTTCCCGTGCCCACTGGGGAAGGAGTGGCTTGCGCCGTCCTTATGTAGGCTGGGATCTTGGAATGCTGGGAATGCTTGCGACCAGGGTGACGTCACGGTGCTCGGGGGCGGGTCCTGCTGATGCACGGAGGATGACACGCCGAGAAAAGATGCCAGTCGGGTGGATCCGCCAGGATTGCTGACACCTAGGATGACTTGAGGTGGACCCGGTGATAGTGCGAAACCGAGAAAGGCCTGAAGAAGTGGGATCTGTACGAGAGGAAGCATTTCATGTGTAAGCGTCCGTGCTGCCTTAGTGTTCCCGTGCCCACTGAGGAAAGAGTGGCTTGCGCCGTCCTTATGTAGGCTGGGATCTTGGAATGCTGGAAATGCTTGCGACCAGGGTGTCGTCACGGTGCTTGGGGGCGGGTCCTGCTGATGCACGGAGGATGACACGCCGAGAAAAGATGCCAGTCGGGTGGATCCGCCAGGATTGCTGACACCAAGGATGACTTGAGGTGGACCCGGTGATAGTGCGAAACCGAGAAAGGCCTGAAGAAGTGGGATCTGTACGAGAGGAAGCATTTCATGCGTAAGCGTCCGTGCTGCCTTAGCGTTCCCGTGCCCACTGAGGAAGGAGTGGCTTGCGCCGTCCTTATGTAGGCTGGGATCTTGCAATGCTGGGAATGCTTGCGACCAGGGTGACGTCACGGTGCTTGGGGGCGGGTCCTGCTGATGCACGGAGGATGACACGCCGAGAAAAGATGCCAGTCGGGTGGATCCGCCAGGATTGCTGACACCAAGGATGGCTTGAGGTGGACCCGGTGATAGTGCGAAACCGAGAAAGGCCTGAAGAAGTGGGATCTGTACGAGAGGAAGCATTTCATGCGTAAGCGTCCGTGCTGCCTTAGCGTTCCCGTGCCCACTGAGGAAGGAGTGGCTTGCGCCGTCCTTATTTAGGCTGGGATCTTGGAATGCTGGGAATGCTTGCGACTAGGGTGACGTCACGGTGCTTGGGGGCGGTTCCTCCTGATGCACGGAGGATGACACGCCGAGAAAAGATGCCAGTCGGCTGGATCCGCCAGGATTGCTGACACCAAGGATGACTTGAGGTGGACCCGGTTATAGTGCGAAACCGAGAAAGGCCTGAAGAAGTGGGATCTGTACGAGAGGAAGCATTTCATGCGTAAGCGTCCGTGCTGCCTTAGCGTTCCCGTGCCCACTGAGGAAGGAGTGGCTTGCGCCGTCCTTATGTAGGCTGGGATCTTGGAATGCTGGGAATGCTTGCGACCAGGGTGACGTCACGGTGCTTGGGGGCGGGTCCTGCTTATGCACGGAGGATGACACGCCGAGAAAAGATGCTAGTCGGGTGGATCCGCCAGGATTGCTGACACCAAGGATGACTTGAGGTGGACCCGGTGATAGTGCGAAACCGAGAAAGGCCTGAAGAAGTGGGATCTGTACGAGAGGAAGCATTTCATGCGTAAGCGTCCGTGCTGCCTTAGCGTTCCCGTGCCCACTGAGGAAGGAGTGGCTTGCGCCGTCCTTATGTAGGCTGGGATCTTGGAATGCTGGGAATGCTTGCGACCAGGGTGACGTCACGGTGCTTGGGGGTGGGTCCTGCTGATGCACGGAGGATGACACGCCGAGAAAAGATGCCAGTCGGGTGGATCCGCCAGGATTGCTGACACCAAGGATGACTTGAGGTGAACCCGGTGATAGTGCGAAACCGAGAAAGGCCTGAAGAAGTGGGATCTGTACGAGAGGAAGCATTTCATGCGTAAGCGTCCGTGCTGCCTTAGCGTTCCCGTGCTCACTAGGCGTAACCGAAAAAAAAAAGTAACGAAATACGTTACTCATTACTTGCAAAAGAAAGGAACGCATTACCAACCTAGGTTACCTCAATATAAAATAGACGCGTTACCGTTTGTTTGCCTTTTTTGAGCGACAGCGCTCTTCGACACTAGACAAAGGGTGTGGGCGTTAAGGTTTTTTTAATGTGTGACTTTACGTAGGGAAAAGAAAGGCAAAATATCGAAGGCAAGTGGAATTAGTGCAATAATTAATGACTATGCTTCACTTCACGACACGCAAGTTTGACGTCATGGAGCTGCGGCGGCGCTGCGATCGCGCTGGAGCCGGGTGGTGCAAAAGGGCGCACGTTTTGCAAGGGGCGACATAGCAACATACGCATGCCGCAAAGCTGTGTAGCCGTTAATTGCACCGAAAGGTACAGCAAAAGTAGCGGGGTGAGTTTCCACAAGTTCCCGGCTGACTCCGAAAGACGCAGAAGGTGGATAATATCCGGGCATCGAAAATAATTGTCGCCTCGCGCGGACGACCGTTTGTGCGGCAAGCACTTTCTTGAAGGCAAGTGTGGCTTCCATTTCTATCTCCGTCCCGAGGCTTGCTTATGTGCAGGGAAACCGTCGTCTGATCGAGACCACCGGGATTTCGTTCCCACGGTGTTCGAGCACAAAGCACGGGCCAAGCACTCGTCGGTGGCTCGCTACGCCCGCGCTATTAGCCGGAAGAAGATCGGCGACAGAACGTCAGTGTTGTAGGCATTACCCAAAAGAAGTAACAAGGTACGTTACTCGTTACTTGCAAATAAAAGGAACGCGTTACCGACCTACGTTACCTCAAAATAAAATGAACGCGTTACCGTTACCGATAAGAAGTAACGCACGTTACTTTTTTTTAATTATGATTTAACTCGTTTTACTGTTTTGACAGTACAGGTATGCATAAATATTTCAAGAAACATTATGTTTATGCAGAAACTGAACATAATTACTTGATATCTTTTTACGGTTTCACCTAAATACTCACGAGAAAAAATGGAAAGAAAAACGCAGAAAACTCAGAAATTCACGTGGCTTGACGCCTATAAAAAAAAAAAAAAAAAAAAAATGGAGTGTAATTTCTTTAAGACTTGGGAAGAAGAAGCAACGAGTAACGTGGCTACGTTACCCGTTACTTGAAATAGTAACGTAAATACGTTACCCATTACTGTTTTGAAAAAAAGTAACGAGTACGTTACTACGTCACAAAAAAGGAACGCGTTACCGGTAACGCCGTTACTTTAACGTGTTACCGCCAAGACTGCAGAACGGACAAAGCGTTACCGCTTGTCATGCCTTGTGGTCATGAGGGTAGGAGCAATATCATACTTTGACTCAAAGACGCTGTGTGCATTTAATCAACTAATAAATACACGTCCGTAAACTTACAGTCTGCTGATACAGCCGGCAGTACGGAAACCGGCTCGAAGTAATCGTAGGCGTCGAGAGACTTGTACGCCTGCACCGTGTCGGCCGTCAACTTGCTTGGCGAAAAAACAAAATAAACGACGACGTGAGCCGTCGACTGGCAGCAACTTCGCGTCGGAACTGCACCAGGTCTTGTTTACGGCGTACGGATCGTCGAAGGCAACGTCGTTGACGTACAGTTTGTCTCGATACCGCTGCCGTTCAGGCTCGGGGCGAGCTCAAATAGTCCGGAATAACATACGACATACGTTGGCAGAAAACCCAATGCACAAATAATGCTAGAAGCGTCTCTACAACGTCAACAACGAGCGCACGCCATAGAACGTAATGGCGAAAACATGGAGAGCCTGGCCGCTTTTGCCCACATAGCTGCTGCGCATGCGCGGCCTTGCGACCGTGTTGGTGAACAGAGCCGCGCCGCGTGTCGGTCTATACTCCGGCTCACTAAAACCGTGCAGTACAGCCCAAGCCACAGGGGAGGGCGCGTGTCCAAACCTTTTCAAGAGGAGGGAAAGGAGGAACAGGAGAGAGAAGCTGGGATTGCCAGCCTTTCTCTCCTGTTCCTCCTTTTTCAAGCATTTTAAATAACGGGTAACGTAACTACGTCACCCGTTACGTACGTTACCAGTTACTGTTTTGAAAATTTAACGAGTACGTTACTACGTCACCGAAAAAAAGTGACGCGTTACCTGTAATTACGTTACTTCTAACTCGTTACCGCCAACAGTACACATAGCCAATCGGGCATTGCTATGTCTTGGCGCAGTATCACGGCTAACGAAAGAAAATTCGAAGCCCTCACGGCACTTGCTCTCCTTATTGTTCACTCGTCCGGTCGCGTTTAGAGTTGCCACGGAATCAAAAAGGTGCAGCAGAACTTTATTCGTATCATATACGATAGGCACATTGGTCGTCAACATTTTTATAGCTATAAATCAGGGGTGGCCAGGCTGACCCGGCCTAAGACCCGCAAACAAACCCACAAAACTTCCAAGAGCTGCGGGGGGGGGGGGGGGGGGGAGTTTTGTTCAGTCTATCCAAGTCTAAAACAGTCCAAGTGTACGTACGGTAGCAGTAGCACAAGGCTACCAAACCACAACCAGTCTTTCAATTTAAAACGCCCCCATTTCTCTTTTTGGGGAAGTGTTCCTCTGTCCGGGAGGGAGGCGGGGGAGTCGGGGGGGGGGGGGGGGGGGGGGGGGGAGGTGGGTGCCGCGAGCCGCACTTTAACACGCGAAGAGCCGCATGCGGCTCGCGAGCCGCAGCTTGGCCACCCCTGCTATAGATCCATCTTGAAAGACTTAAGTCCTCGGTTTCTTCACGACAGGAGGCTTGCACGTGATAGAACATTTTTACGCAAAGTTGTGCACGGCACCCTTGACTGTGATGGCCTGTTGGCGTCGCTGTGCTTCCGTGCTCCATCTGGGAAAACCTGTAAATGTCTTCGCACTTTTTATACAGATATTCATTCAAAGATTCCAATGACACGGTTACAGTACACATACACTCTTAACAGAGTAACTTCTATAGCTACCTATAAACGGCTGTATCCTCTAATTTAGAGGTTGTTAAGAATGGAACCTTCGGCAACCTTTTCCGAGTTTCAACGCTGCGGAAACGAGTCCCGAAACGAGTCCCGACGTGTCAGGACTGCCGGCCACCTGTCGAAGCCTGCCCAAAACGAGTCTCAACGCGTCCGTGACGTCAACGGGACGTGTGTGTGTGTGCGTGTGGGTGCGTGCGCTCCGGAAGGGGAGAGAGGCCTGGCCTAACTGCGGAGAACCATGGCTATGACGCATTTCTGGCTACGACGCGGCGGACTTTTCTGCTACGCACTTGGCGGTCGCACCTGCTGCCCTGGCGGAGAGTGAGGGAGAAAACGGACCCCTATATAAGAAGAGTGGTTGTTTGGGCGAGTTGGTTTGTCATCTTATACAATCTTGTGCGCAGCAAGGACGAGGACAAAAGGAGAGAACAGGACACAACACGCCTTGTTGTGTCCTGTTCTCTCCTTTTGTCCTCGTCCTTGCTGCGCACAAGATTGTATAAGACCCTATATAAGGCGGGGCGTGAGGCTGCTGAGTTGTTCTCTTGGATTTAACGACTGTATCGCTACCATGTAATTAAACCGTTCGTTACGTTACCAATTCTCCCACCTCCACTGGACCCCTGGGTTCTTCTCTTCGGGGAATGGTCGTCGTCACGAGCCAGGAAGCCTCCGGACGTGCGGCTAAAACCCCGCCTCGAACAACTGGTTGGCAGCGGTTGGGATCGGACCATGCGACATCGTGCTACATCTGTGGGTGAGCGTTTGGACTTTGCTTTGAGATTCGCCAGGCTTCAGATTATGGGTAATTAATTTTGAACTGCTGGGAATCCTTAGTGTTTGACTCGTGCGCTAGGTTTTGGTATAACCTCGCGACAAGTTTTAGAACAAAGCCAAAGCTAAAGAGCAGCGATCATGGATCTAATGAGGTTACTGAGAACAGATTTATTCTGTTTATGTGAAGAACTGGGTGTGGAGGTGGAGCAAAAGATGAAGAAATCTGAGATCAGTAAAGCGATTTCAGAGAGCGCGGAAGCAGAGGAAATTAAAATTGCGTGGGAACTGCTTCAGAACGCTAAGAGTGAAGCTGCAGCAAGAGAGGAACGAGAGCGAGCGCAGGCTGCGGCGACAGAGGAGCGAGCGCTGAAAAGGCTAGAGCTCGAAATTGAACAACAGCGATTAAACTCGCAGAACAGTAGAGTTGGGGCTCCGGTACGAGCAAGTGAGACCGAGTCGTATCAAATGAAGAAGCTCATGCAGCCGTTTAAAGTTGGGGAAGACGTGGGCCTATTCTTAGTTAACTTTGAGAGGACATGTGAGAAGTTGAGCTTCGCCCCAGAAACGTGGCCGCAACGGCTTTTGACTTTGTTGCCCTGTGAGGCTGCAGAGGTTGTCGCGCGCCTTAGTGCTGGAGACGCGGACGACTACGACAAGGTGAAGTCCAGCCTTTTGAAGCGGTACCGCCTTTCTGCCGAGGCGTTCCGTCAAAGGTTTAGAAACGCATCCAAAAAGAGCAGCGAGGGCTACTCGGAATTCGCGTACGGGCTTAAAACCAACCTGATAGAATGGTTGAAGAGCGATGAAGTGTACGAAAAGGTAGTCGAGTGTGTGTGCCTCGAACAGTTCTTTCGTAGCATTCCGCAGTCAGTCAAGCTCTGGGTGCAGGACAGGGTGGGAGTCGACTCTGTCGAAAGGGCCGCTGAGCTAGCCGAAGAGTACGCAACGCGTAGAAAGCTGAGCGGAGAGGAAAGCGAATCCGGCCGAAGCGATCAGCGCAAGACCTTCCGACAGGGAGACGGCTCGCGAGAAAACGGGCTCGAGAAGCCCGAAGCAGGACAAAAGGTCCCAGAAAAGAGCGCAGAACACTCGAACGGAGACGAGGCGCGGAAAAGCCCAACAGGGCAGTTCGAGGCAAGGAAGCCGTTCCTGTGCTACAACTGTCAGGAGCCGGGACACACAGCGGCCAGATGTAAGAAACCGCGGGTTGTGTTCTCGTACGTGAACGTTAGTGACAAGGACCTGAAGCTTCTTCGTCCCTATCTTCACGAGCTCCAGGTAAACGGAAAGCCGTGCAGGGCGCTTCGGGACAGTGCAGCGACGATGGACGTTGTTCATCCGTCGTATGTAACGACCTCCGATTTTACTGGAAAGGTAGTTTGGATCAAGCAGCTGCTCGAAAAGCACAGTGTCTGTCTGCCTATGGCGACAGTAAGGATAACTGGCCCGTTCGGAGAGCTAGTGACAGAGGCGGCTGTCTCGCAAACAGTCCCGTTGGAGTATCCTTATTTGTTTTCTAACCGGTCAGATTTCCTGCTGCGCGAAAGGGGTCAACAACTGGGAGAAGGGCTAGTTCAGTCATGTACGAGGTCCAAATCGCGTCAGGTCGCCCCTTTGTTGACGAGGGATCCAGAGCCAGAGGCAGCTGACGGGGAGCAAGCACTCCCAGAGTTGGAGGCAGAAAACCGGGATGAGAGGGACCAGGTTATAGAACAGCCTGACCTCGTAGCACTAGGAAGCGTACGCCGTCCCAACGCGCCGGCGGAAAAGGCGGAGGAAGAGGGGATCAGTGAAAGATCTTTCGTAGCTCCGGCGTCACGTAACTTTGGTCCTCTGCTACGAGTAGACAGAGTGTCTTTGACAGTCGAGCAGAAGAGCGACCCTAGTGTGTCAGGGTTTCGCTGTACAGCTCAGGAGATTGCTAGGACCAATGTGAGGGGGAATGAAAGAGGCGGATTGTTTTATCGGCGCTATAAGGACCCCATTTTCACGTCTAGAAATCACGTGAAAATGTATCACTATGACTTCAGCGTAAGAAAAAGGAAAGGCAAATTTAACGGCAATGCCGATGGGTTGAGCAGATTTTTCTGACATCACGAAAAACAGTAGGGATGATCTCAGAGGTTTTCGTCATCCACGGGAATGAGGATCAAAGTGGGGGCACTTTGCCCAAAATGACCTCACAAATTGCGAAGGGTTTTGTCTTTTGTATTTTGTTCTTAGTGACCTCGTTGGAAAAATGAGTTTTTTTGGCGACAGGGGTCTCGATACCCGGAATTGTACCAAATTTTGGTAATCCGTAATCCAGTCTGGCGGGTCTTTGGCGAATTCCGAGCGTTTGACTGCGGTGTGGCGTGGTGCTGTGGGGGACGTTTCCGCTGATGCCTCCGTTGTGAGAGGTTTGGGAGTTTGTTTGGTGCTTGCAGCGTCTTCTCAAGGCCTACTCCAAGCCCACCTCTTCAGGCCAGCGATTGTACCATCGGCCATTCGATGTTTCCCTGGCCCCGGAGGGGCTGTTAAGAATGGAACCTTCGGCAACCTTTTCCGAGTTTCAACGCTGCGGAAACGAGTCCCGAAACGAGTCCCGACGTGTCAGGACTGCCAGCCACCTGTCGAAGCCTGCCCAAAACGAGTCTCAACGCGTCCGTGACGTCAACGGGACGTGTGTGTGTGTGCGTCTGGGTGCGTGCGCTCCGGAAGGGGAGAGAGGCCTGGCCTAACTGCGGAGAACCATGGCTATGACGCATTTCTGGCTACGACGCGGCGGACTTTTCTGCTACGCACTTGGCGGTCGCACCTGCTGCCCTGGCGGAGAGTGAGGGAGAAAACGGACCCCTATATAAGGCGGGGCGTCAGGCTGCCGAGTTGTTCTCTTGGATTTAACGACTGTATCGCTACCATGTAATTAAACCGTTCGTTACGTTACCAATTCTCCCACCTCCACTGGACCCCTGGGTTCTTCTCTTCGGGGAATGGTCGTCGTCACGAGCCAGGAAGCCTCCGGACGTGCGGGTAAAACCCCGCCTCGAACAAGGTGACGAGCTTTGTACTTAAAGGTTTCGTCATTGTAACCGTGTTTCAGAGGTTAAAAGAGCCAATCTTGTTGTTCGCGCTCAAATTAAGTGGTTAGCCTGCGGCTTGGACATCGTGGCCTCCAATATCTACCCGATGGGAGCAAGTCGTAACCTTTACGCAATAATTAGGGGGAAAAACATAACGAACAGCCCCCGCGAAGGAGGGTGGAGAGTGAGAGAAACGGAAAGGAAAAGAGGTCCAACGACAAAGGCGTACGAAGAGAAAGAGTGAGTTCGCTCAGCTTTTTTTAGTGTTACCGATTCCGAATTTTTAGACATGTAATCTCACATGAACGGACTTCTTGGCGCCTTGAACGCAGGCGCGCGGCGCGCTTGCTTTGTTCATCTGAATTGAACGCCTAAAAAACAAGAAAAAGAGGAAGAGGACACGTTGGCGTAACGCCAACGTGTGTCCTCTTCTTCCTCTTGTCCTTGTTTTTTATGTGTTCAGTTCAGATGGAAGACCAACCAGCCCGACTTATTAGTTTGTTGCTTTGTTCGTTGCGCCGGAAGAGCGGTGCATGGCGGTGGCGGTCGGGTGACTGCCATCATATCGACGGGCTTCTTCTTTTGTAGCCAATTTCTGCCAGTTGTGGGAAGCTGCCAGAGTTATTGATAAGGTACGTTTGAATTTTGACTTGTACAAAAATAATGTATTTTTGGTACATATGGGGATATGAGGCCTTTATTCAGGTCGCCGTGGCGGCTCTGACAAACAAAGAGGTGTACGGGATTTTGAGAGGACGCTGCAAAGAGGAAGACAGAGTGCATTGGCTACCTCGTAGAAACAGCATCGTTCGGTACCAGTACTCCACACCGAAGTGTGGATATCGCCAGCATGCACCGTCGGCACATGGTAAGCTTTGATTCCGCTCCACAAGTTGGTGTGTTTCAAGAACAGTGTCCCGCGAGGATTGATTAAGGGAAACTGAAAGCCCTTTTGACAAACTTGAACCCATAAAGACACATGTTTGCAGTATGATAGCCATTGACCAATCAGAAACAGTTAATTCCCTTTGGCGGATCATATTCAAAGCGCAACTTTACTATTCAATTGTTAAGCACAAGTGAGGCACTTGTGCTCAACAATAAATGAAACATCGTCGTAGGCATGACGCTCTTTCTTTTGTAAGCATTTAACCAAACGTTAAATATTTTCTTCATTTGCGCAGTTGTGATTATTTATCTAGTAGTCAAGTCACTAGTCAAATACGACACGCACACGTTCGATGTGCCTGCCGTAAATCACATACTTTTTACTTTCGTAAAAAATTAAAACATTTCGTGGAGTCCACATATACTTCTTATGGCTGGTCAATATGTTGTGTGCACAATTAAAAAACTTAAAAGTTTTGAAAATAACGAATGTAATTTTTAAGCGTATTTCTGTCACATATACTTCTTATGGCTGGTCAATATGTTGTGTGCACAATTAAAAAACTTCAAAGTTTTGAAAATAACGAATGTAATTTTGTAAGCGTATTTCTGTCTGAAAGCTGCACAGGCGCATCCTTTTCAGTAGGACGTCCACATCAGACAAAGTCTCTCGTGAACATACATTGCAAAGAAACAATATTTAGAACAGCCTTAATGTAATCCGCATGTCACCAAATGCACCCCCCCCCCACTCCCCCCCCCCCAAAAAAAAAAAAGAAATTAAAAAATTAAAATCGGAGCATTATTATTAGCATAAGACTCATTTAAATGTTCCTCGGAAGTTGCTCTTATATTACTCTTGGGCATATTCTGAGCCACTTTTGAGGAACACTCAAATGAGTCTCCTGCCGTTAATATTGCCGTGATTAGTTTCATTTTGCGGAGGAAATGCATCTTGAGACACACGGACTGCATTCAGGATGTTTAAAGAGTATTTTCTTTTTGCCGAGTCCCATTAAGAAAACATAGAAATTACAAGGATTTGAAATAGCGTCATAGAGTCACGAAGTCACAAAGGGACGAAAAACGTGCTTCAAGTTAAATCTTCATAATCAGGCTGTATACCTTAAGAGAACCGCAGATTGCCGTTGATGTGCTGCACTGGAAGTTTTTATACTGTAATTTACGCAGGGTGTTTGTCCTTTTAGTCTTAAGAGAGGAGTAACCACTTCTTGTGTGCGCTCTCTTTACTCTGTGCGTCGGGCTCGGGGGACCGATGGGGGAGAGTTTAGCCGCAGAGACCACTTGGTTAGTTAACTAGAATGTGTTGACTGTGGACTTGTTGGTTTTATAAGGTATGTTGCAATTTTAGTCATGAAGGCAGCCACCAGGTGCTAAAATAATTTAGACTGCAGGGGTCGGCAACCTTTCTCAGCGGCGGGCCGAGAAGGGCCGAGAAGCCGACAAGAAGGGGGACGGACGACAAGTCGCGAAGCGAGGGAGAGGGGGGGGGGGGGCAGTTGAAGAGGAGGCAAAAAGGAAGTGAAGATGTTCTCTTCCCAAGTATGGCGTGCCGGACAATACCTATTTGAGGTCAAAACCAGTGCTGTCGGTAACACTGGTTTTGTGGTAA
This sequence comes from Ixodes persulcatus, assembly GCA_013358835.2. Lineage (NCBI taxonomy): Eukaryota > Metazoa > Arthropoda > Arachnida > Ixodida > Ixodidae > Ixodes > Ixodes persulcatus. The sequence goes on along the minus strand of JABSTQ010008602.1, from coordinate 3,409 downwards.
CTTGCAAGTAACGGTAACGCGCTTTATTTTTTATTTCGGTAACGTAGTAACGGGCTCGTTACTTTTTCAAAACAGTAACGGGTAACGTACTCACGTTACTTATATCAAGCAACGGGTAACGTAGTTACGTTATTCGTTACTTTACCCCAAGACTTGAACAAATATTACACTGCAATATTTTTTCGTGTTTTTAGGCGCCAAGCTATGTGAATTTTTGAGTATCTTGCGCTTTTCTTTGCGCATTTTTTTGCGAAAATTTAGGTGCAACCGTAAAAAGATGAATTAATGATGTTCAGTTTCTGCATGAGCACAATGTTTCTTGAAACATGGCACTTATGCATACCTGTACCATGAAAACAGTAAAACGTGTTCATTTAGAATTAAAAAAGTAACGCAAAAGTAACGTGCATTATGATTTATCGGCAACACATTCCTTTTATAATGAGGTACTCGGCATCGCGTCCCTTTTATTTGCAAGTAACGAGTAAAGCATTTTGTTACGTTTTTGCGGTAACACCTACAAGGCAGGTCAAAACTGTCGTGTGTGGTCCTTGAGTCTGTGAAAGGAAGCGGCAGAAAGGAGAGGTGGGGGGGCTCTTGACTGCCTCGCGGGCCGTGGGTTGGCGACATCTCATTTTTTTTAGAGAATTTGCGAAATGTAAATGGGCTTCGAGATATTCATAGCACATGAATTTGTGTTTCTCTCAACCGATTTCGAAACGCTTCTGAAGGAGCGCCACAAGGTTTACCCACAACGATGCTCATAGAAGTGACGTATTCATGACAGTCCGCCGTCGTTAACAGGGTGTCGCCAGCCCTTCCACATCGGTTAATACACCTTTACATTAGGATTACTGAAGTAGCTGCAACCTATGCAAAGAAAACTGCCTTCACTGCGTGCTTAGCGAGCTAGAAAAATATTACATGAACAGATAACCTTTATTACTGTAATTCACTCAATGATGCTAACTCTTTAATTATTGTCCTTGTGGGTTATGTGGTCTTTGTCGCAATTGTAATTTGAGGGGAAATCATTATCATTAGCTTAGTTCTGTCATTTGCGAGAAAGCAACGGGCTTCGGGTTGTTTGTCGACATTGTTTTGCGTGTTATCCCCCGATTCCGAAACAAAGCACATCATTCTGTGCCTGATAAAAGCTTTAAAGAAATTATGTCGATTAACAACCCCAAGCCCGCTGGTTTCTCGCAAATGGTAGAACCAAGTTTATTATAATGTTTTTCTTTCGAAGTACAATTGCGAGATGGGCCGCATAACCCACAAAGACACGCATTAAAGACTTAAAGGGATACTACAACGAAATTTCGGCGCTCATTTTTTGGTCTATATCTGTTCAAAAGAGCAGTATCACATGGAACATACCAATATCTTGTTAAAAAAGTCTCGAAAAGGAATTTTAAAACGAATTAAACGATTAGCAAAGAGCACCTGGTGGATGTCGCTAACGCCTCGTTTGTAATGCTCGTCTAGGGACCTTGACAGCTAGTGACGGAGGTTGTCTCGCCTCCGGCCACAACGAGAGAAGGGGGGAAGGAGGAACTCCCCTCTTCCCGAGAATCCCTTTTGTGTGTCGCAGAAGTCGCTATTGTCCCCCCTACAAGATTATAGAAGATTAACCCGTCACTCAAAATTCGTACAAAAGCAGCCGCTTCGGTGGCTGGAACGACTAGGCCATCCTCTCGGCGTCAGCCTCGCCGTAGCTTTGCTCGTCTCGAGACGACCTACGTCACGATTGCGTTGGATGTCACGTGCTCTAAGCTGGGCCTTCTCCGAGCGCTTGCCAGAGTGGGCCGTTTATAACGAAAAATACAGCAACCAGGATCAAAATACAAACGTGCGATTGTCATTTACGGATATTGTGGATCATATTCAACCTATTTTTGAACACGACGGGAATATTTCAAATTTCGTTGAAGTATCCCTTTAAAGGGGAACTCCGCCGATTTTTCGGTAGACTTCGATTTGGCTGGAAATTTGCAGACCGGATCAATAACCTTTTCTCAAATGAGAACCAAAAATATTTAATAAAAATAAAATGTTTCCGTTAAGTTATTGAATTTTCAAGTTACGCCGGCCGCGAGGGTTCCAGGAGGCGACTCTCTACTGGCGACAATAAAAAATCCCTACTTTTCCCTATCCGCGTACGTCACGCATGTGCAGGCGGACGAGTGACTCCGGCAGCCGCGAAGTAACTTTCCGGGCGCCAGCGATCGAGATTATTTTTTAGCAGCTTCAAGGTTGAAAGTTCCTTTGCAATGGGTAGCAATCTGTACTCCGCGATAGATTGTAGAACAAGTGCCGAGAAAAAGCTTCGTTTTTACCCTTGTTTTCATGGGAGAAAAAAAAAAAAAAGCGTTCGCCGGCACCGATGGAGGCCAGCTACGTCAAGGTGCTTTTGCGCGAGCTGTGTGCCGAGAGAACTAGTGTCACTTAAACATACTCACTGATGCTCGAAATACTTTATAGCCGCGTGCTGCGAGTTGAATATCCTTCAGCAGCTGGAACAGCTTCATGAGCGGCAAGCGCAAACACAAGCCGGCTGTGACCACCGTGACCATTACGACATCCGCCCAAAGAAGAGCGCTAATAATATCGAGAAAAATAGTACACAATCTAGCACTATAGTCGACATTTTGCACAGTCAACTTTTTTATTCACAATTGACTCAGTGCTTGTTTTTTTTATTCTTGTTTTTTTATTTTTTTATAGACACTATTTCTGTTTCGGACATCGAATCTAGTTCGGGCTACTCTCGGAGTTCCACTCACGCGGCCGATATGTTGAAGACGAGAAGTGAAACGTCAGTTGAAGTCTGAATTTAGACATGACTTTCGACATATTGCTATTCCTCTCGGCTATTACAGAGGTTTATGAAGCAGGTGTTGAGCTCCATTAATAAACGATAGAACCTTTGCCTGGTTTGTCAAATGGTTGGCGTGCAATATTCTCTTCAGAAGAAGTGATGAAAACGTCTTTCATTTATTCTATTGCGGAGAAATTTTATATAGGGCTGAAAAGTTTTTTTTAAACCATGAAAATATTAATGTCGTTGAGGGGAGGCATGCAAATTTACAGCTGATAAAAACTGTGCTAAACCAAAACTTAATTTAAAAAAAAAATCTTATATAGAATTACCCCCCTTCCCATGTGCTCTCGTAGATGGGTGTTTGAACGCGTTGCATTCTACTTCAAAAGAAAAAAAAAAACTAAAAAAAACGGGTACACATTTTTTTAGTAACTTTTGTTAAGTTATTTTGAATTAAAACTTTTATGTCGTCTTTCAGTACCTTACGCACTATTGTATCTTCAAGCAAAATATTCTTTATTGAAGATGAACAGTGTATTTGTGTATTTTATACGCATTCCATTGCCCTTGATGTTTTGCTTGGTT
>JABSTQ010008601.1:0-28412 GCA_013358835.2 Ixodes persulcatus | reverse complement strand
ATCCAAAAACGCTGCGTCATTTTTTAGCTTCGACACTGCAATGAGCCAGTAAGCCGTGGCTTTCTTTGCAATGTAAATTTATTGAGTCACTCATTGCTCGATCCGAACCACTGTCGGCCAATTCCCATCAAAGATCCGAGACGTGGGCACCGATACGTGCTTCGAAGTGAAATACCACACAGTGTCTATGTGGCTCGTGATTGGATCTGGCGGTTCGTAGCATCTGCCTTTAGTCCATCGTAGGGTGAGACGAAGTATAGATGCCGGTGACCGAGCGTTGTTTTCTCGGCCCTGCGGGCGGCAATATATATATATATAGAATTTGTGTGGTGACAAGGGGTGCCCCAAGCTTCCCCCCCCCCCTCGCCCGCATTCCTTCACTTGTTGATTGCAGACCTTCTGCACCTTACTAAACAACTTTTCCTCCCTCTCTGACTCCATGACGTCACATTTGTCAAGTGTTATCTCCGCCTTTTGTATATACATTGCATATATATTTTGTCCTGTCGTCTCCTCTTTTAGTCTAACTCAAGAAGACCGTTTGGTTGAAACGTCGTTCCACTCCTTTCCTTAGGCACTTCTCTTTCCCTTCATACCTCTACTAATATACTAACAGTGCCGGGCAGAACCCCACATCTTTTTCTGGAAGAACTCTTGAACGGCCTTGAAGGACATTCTCGTCGGCGGACAAACGGTAGCTGAGCACAACGATTGGCTGCAGAGGGTGCTGCAGCGCATCCAGGACAACGGCCTGCATCTGAAAGCTGACAAGTGCGCTTTCAGAGTCAAGGAAGTATCGTACCTGTGGTACCGTACCAACAAGGACGATGTCAGTCCTTTGGCCGAAAAGGTGGAGGCCATCAAGAAAGCTCCGGAACCGGCGAACAAGACAGAACTAAAGTCATTCCTGGGAGCTCTGAACCTCTATGATCGTTTTTTTTTTAAGGAGGCCGCCCATGTATTGGAACCCTTTATTGCCTTCTGGATAAGGATAAGGTGCGGGCCTCGGCGAAGACGGCAGCAGAGGCGTACAAGCATGCCAAGGGCCTGCTAGAATCCTCAGACGTTCTAGCACACTACGATGTGTCACGTCCCATAGTGCTGGCCTGCGATGCCTCTCCGTCCGGGCTGGGAGCTGTACTGAGCCAAGTGGGAGAAGATGGCATGAAAAGGCCTGCTTCGTCGGCCTGTTCTGGAACTCGTGGCATCATCACTGACATTGCCACTGGTATCTTGGGGTCAATACCAGGAGCGGCCCTGATGCTGGCTATTGCACTGTACTCGTCAGCCCCACACAATTCTTTTATTTCTGCTTTTCCAAAACGTACCTCACACAGGTTGCTCTTCCTGCAATGCTTTTGCACAGCACGTCTCAAAACAAGTGAGTAGAATGTCAAACAAGTGGCTATGGCTGTAAAAAACTGCCACTTGTTATTTAGAGGCAGTTATTCCAGGAACTTGTAGATTTTTCTGTAATGTAACCAGATCACTTTGCCTACTTCTACGGTGGCCGCCAGCAGCAGATGTTTTCTGGAACATGTAGATATCTTAAGTAGCAACTGTGCAGCAACTGTATTCAATGTATACATGCAATACCTTATCAAACAAGTTTTGGGATGTTTTGGAATAACATTGTGCACGTATCATGTAAACAGACGTAGCATATTTAGCTTTGAAACAGTATGGGATTATTCAACATCAAAGAAAGCTAGAAATAGAAAACATTCAGAGACTGACTTCATGCAGCATTTCTTTTTATTTCCTTTGGAGCATGTCAATGGGAATGTAAAAGCCGGTAAAAGGTAACGGTGACGAATACCTACACTACATTTATTAGAACAACAGACCATTTACAAGATTTGTACCATATAAAGAAAAGTAACCTCTTTTTGTCGTCTTGCATTCTTCCCAGAATCTCTACCCGGTGGTAGTACAGTTGAGAAGGCATGTCAGCCGACCTCAGGAGCTGTTGCCTCAGCAACAAACGCGAAATTTAAAGCGCTGCCTTTTAAGGCGCGGAAGCTACTATGAAACACGACCAAGCCGGTCGTCCAATAAACTCGTTCGAGGTACGCAGTGCCGCGACGGCCCACACACGCAAAACAAGCACTAGGCGGCCGTCCGCTCCGCTTATTCTTTTGCATGCTCCTGTTGGTTACGCCCACCGTCAAAGTTAAATCTTACCCAAACATGTTCCTTGAGGTTTCGGTGTTGTGAAGGAGTGCGACATGTGTCTTGAGGAAACCGACGGCTTTTAAAAACGCCGGAATGCCAGTGCAGAACCAGCCGTTCCGTTTCTGCTACTGAAGACATTCGAGGTGCTCGTCTCACAAAGTTGTGCCGACGTATCGCGGGTGATATTGTTGACAGATGGCCTTTTCTTGCCAGCAGGCGCTCCTGCCGACATCGTAAAAAGCCGTAAATGTGGAGCGCAACTGGAACCAACGAACGAACAGCCGACCGAGGCGAGCACACGACGGTTTCAGCGGTTCAGAGCCATTAGCGCCATTAGGCCTACTGGATAACTGGAGCCGTGAGTAGTTAAGCAATTAGGAACGTAAAGTGCGTGCACAATGTGCGTTAAACAAATTATTTTCGTAATTAAAACGATGTGAAAATTGTTTCCGCAATATATACCTTCTCTTCTTTTTTTTTTAAATCCCGTAACATGTGCCGAGCGCTGCCGACGAGAGTACGCTGTACGAACTCAGTTTACCTGAAATGGCATTTGGGTTGAATGACATTCGAGTTGCCGTGTTGAAGTGCCTAAATGACATTTACACTGAATGTCATTCGGCGTAAATGCCATTTTAGCTGCCGTCTGACAGGGGTATAAGGTTGTCAACTGTTTTTACAACGCCAAATGGAGCAAGTATGAAGTGTTCCATGAGAAGAATGTGATATTCAAATAGTGAACAAGGTCAAGTGATAATAACACTTGAGACGTAATTCACAAAATCGTTCAAAATGTCTGCAGATTTATCGCCAGGTATTATACTACCGTCCAATTTCAGTGAGAAAAAAACAGGATTTTGCACGATTCGCAAAGGGTTGGAGCACTAAACAATATCTTGGTGTTGCGAAGTCGTTTTAGTGTTCTATTAAACCAATGTGAATCAGATGGCAACATTACGTACCACGGCACAAATAACTTTTCTGTAAGTAATGCCAATTGGTTCTTGAACTTGATCCAGCGTTTTATAACCCTACACAGAAAGAAATTAACTCTGTAGTAGTTGGAGAAATTACTCGGTGAATGTCAACAGCTTCATAATTTGCTTTACTATAATCACGGAGGAGTTTCACTATCTTGTAGGAATTAAATGTTGGAAGAGTTAAATAAATAAATTGTGAACAATGATATCGGAGATCGGGCAGTTCAGATATCAAAAAAATTAGGTACGTGCACTGGTCAAAACCCCGCTCTCTAATATTTGCTTATCCAGACATGAAATCCGTGGGCTTTGTAAAAAAGTTGTGATAAATAGGCTCGTAGGCACAAGTTCTAACACTCCTAGGGAAGAACTGAAAAATGGCACATATCGGAACATACAACAATAGGATGATTGAAATAGCCTAAGAGAAATATCGGGGCCTCTAGAAAATTTGCAAGCTCCGTAATAAGCGCAACTTGCAGAACATTGAAGGGACACTAGCAGGACAGTTATGCTCGGCGATGTTTTTATTTAAACATGACCTATAAGAGCTTAACCCCCAGAGCATAATTTGTGACCCGAAATTAATCTTTTTTTTTTTTCCAGTCAGAAATTGGACGGTTTTAGTCGCACTCACTTTTTTTTTTTTCATGGTCGCATGGAGTTCAACGTAAGCGAAGCAGATACATTCTAAATTGTGGGTCATCTAAAGCATATATTCAATAGAAAAAAATGAAAAAGTTTAGAACCCCATTTTGTGGCTTCCAAAAAGCTGCAAATGCGTTGATAAAAACGACGTTCCAGAGATTGCAGGAAGTACGTGTACCACCTTATTATCTAAATGGCGACGCTGGACGACGGGATGGTGGCGTACGACGGACCAACGTTGGGACCGACATGGGCCGCTACTTCGCAACTGTCGTTCTTGGTACCGGTCAATCGATCTTGAAGAGGAAGAGGGAGCCAGCTTGCGCAAAACGTGCTTTTTCAATCGTCCGAGAGCCGGCTGGAGCAGTAGCAAACACCATCATTTTGATTGACAGTGAGATCGGGCTGGTTGGTTAAAAGCTCGACCGCAGGCTGTGAGATATCAAGACCGATTTTGCGAAGACCGTCGCCCAGCCATCACCGGCGGCGACCTCAGGACCCACACCAGGTGCTGCTGAACTCCCTGCGTCTCCAGAAATTAGGCCGACTCGTCTGCAAGCTGGGCACGTATGGAGCTCTGGCCAGGCACTCGAGACCGGCCTGCTGGAAGTCAGCAGCCCATGGCGGCCCCGCGAGGACCACCGTCGCGAAGACCGCTTTAGGCCTAACGATCTTCACCCTCCTCACCATCCGAATATCATCATCATTATTCCAACGCATCCAGTCAACACGCCCTCATCACCCTCAACATCAAGCCACACCCTCGCCCACCATCTGCAATACAACATCGTCAGTGATGTTGTATATTATATCAGTCCATAATCACCATTACTAATTTTTCATCAATTTTTATTGTGCGTTAGGCCTCTGGTATGGACCTTCGGTCTCTCTCCAACCACCAGCATCTCTCTAAGTTGGTAATGAGTATTATTGCTATAATTATCATTATCCTTATCGCGCAGGATATCAAGCGGAAGGGATACAGGTGCGAAACAATCACTCAACAAACGGTGCACGAAACTTCGTTGTCGTCGTCTGTTTGACATACTGGAGAAGCGGAGAAAAGGAAAACAATCGGGTGTAGCCACGTGACTTCCGGCAACTCGCTCTACATTTCTTTCTCCTCCTCGGTACAGATCGTCCACATCTCGTGGCCATGAGCTTTGTGCTTTTGTTTCAGTTTCGGTGTCGAGCATCTGAGGTTTTTCGACTTCATTCAATATAAACGGGACCCTGTAGCAAACTATTGAATGGGTTGTCTCCTAACGCCATATTAAATTGCCTGGAAAAAAAAAAAAGCAGGAGAGCGACAGGCTTACTGTTTCTTCCAATAAAACCACTTCCACAGTATTGTGTTTTATAACAGGCGCAATTCACAACTCGTTTATACCTCGCGTGGAAGCAAACCCAAAAAGACAAACAGAGTTTCACATTTGTATTCTTCGGGCGGGTAAAAAGACGCTAGATAGGCCTTTGTCGTCAATATATTTTTAATTAAATGTTGTACCACTTCTATACTTTCGCGCTTTACGGAGGTACTGTAAAGCGTTTTCTTTTTTTGCGACAGTACGGGCGACAATTAGAGAAGATCCTGTTTTCGTTTTTTTGTTTCCACCTAGCCTTCAGAACCCACCTGCAAGCAGTAATTATGGTGTCTAATAATTACCCGTTTTTTTATATTTTTGTCTTCCTCCGTACCGCGACAAAAATGCGAAGGAAAAAATATAAATTTTTAATAATTATGGTAATAAAAATAATTAAAGCTACAAATGTTAAAAACGTACGCATAATTTTTGCTAATGACCAAGAAGGATGATAATTTAAAGACGACCGTTCCTCTGTCTATCAAAAGAAACGCACATATGCTTGACTGGTAGGTTTATCTACTGGGTGTATCAAGGGGCAGCCAGGCTCTTTAAATCGTCACGCAAAATTCGGTTTCTTAACCTCTCGCGTTCCGATTTTGTATAGCGTCGGCCACAGGTGCTGCATTTTTTCTATAAAATTCGCAAAGAGCGAGCTTACCTAAAAAAAAAAGAAAAAAAAAGAAAAAGGCTTAGCTCCTATGGAAAACGCAGCGAAGCCACCGGTCTTTAAACCATAGGAGGCCCTATGGTTTGAAGACCGGTGGCTTCGTGCGTTTCCATGGTTGCTAAGCCCTTTTTTCTACTTTTTTCAGGTAAGCTCGCTCTTTGCGAATTTTACAGGAAAAATGCACCACCTGTCGCCGACGCTATACAAAATTAGAACGCGAGAGGTTAAGAAACCGAATTTTGCGGACGATTTAAAGAGCCTGCCGCCACTTGATACACCGAGTAGATAAAATTAACGAAGTGAAATTTTAAACGAAACATATATATTAACAACGTACTCACAGAGGCCTAAGTGCTAGCTTTAACAAAGGCAAAAGAAAGTATTTAGTTAACATTAAACGCACAATAGGGTAAGAGGAACAAGTTCTTGCTAGTTTTGACAGAAGAAAAGTTTTGTGAGAGACGTCACCCGAAACCCTAGTTGATTCCGAAAACAATTAACTGGTCGGCGATATATTAAAGTGGTTCGCTATCAACCACACTTTGAGAAATATTTTATAGAAAAAAATTCCACAAGTTGGGTTTCTGCCGAACTTTAAATGTTTTGTTGAAACGCACAACATGTGAACATACAACAAAGTTCAAGACTGCGGGCATATCTTGTAGAAGTAAACGTGAATCGATACGTCTACCTTATTGAAAGTTTGGAGCCTATTATTAGGTTACTTATTGTTTTGTTTATGTCGTATCAAGATTGCGTTTCTTTTAGCAGTCTCCTATCTCAGTTGTTAAAGACGGAAAAACGCATAACACATTATCTATGTTGCTGGGAATCAGTTGCTTTTTTCACGGTATTCAATAAATAATTGTTTAGCACCAGAAAATTATCAACCAAACAAAGGACGCTTCACTAACTAAAAAATGAAAGGAGCAGAAAAGTCGACTGTCGCGCAGTTGCTGTGAAAAGTTATCCTTTTTTGTATGAAAATTTAATAACGATTAACGCTTAAAAAAAGCGAAGGAAACAGAAGTTCATTGTAACATATAATAAAAGTTCGAGGTACACCTAAGCATTTCTTATGAGTTGTGAATGCGAAAGCATGCAAGCCGCTCGTCCGCTCCCTTTGTCGTCTGCTACGTACTAGCGCGCGCTCCCTTCAGGATCTCGGAGGCCATGGCGCAGCGGCCAATGGGAGCCCCTCAACGCGCGCCAGCCAATGAAACCGTAGGGGAAATCGCGGAAACTAGCAGCCATTTTCGCGCTTCAAACAGATGACGTCAATTCGCTCCATGAGACAGTTAATGCTTTCACATTAAAAAGGCAATCTACCGTTGCGCATGACCATGAAGAACCTTCCACATTTAAATTGTTTTGAAGAAACTGTCCAATAGGCATCAAAATGCAATCTTTTTTTTTTTTTTTTGCGCTAGGTTCGCAAGAATATTCTGACTCACAGATGCAGCGAGAAAGGTCGTAGGCAGAGGTAGGGAGAGCAGCAGAGTCTTGAATGAACGATTTTTATTCAATCATTATCATGATTATTTATCCTCCTTGAAGTCTCTTGCGGGAAAACAAAAGGAGCAATAAATTTTCTTTTTAACCAAACATTTTTGCACGCAATTTTACACGGTTGAAGAAGTAATTAGTCGGATCAAGGAGAAATGAAAGTGGTTACGAAGGCAGAAGGTGTGTATGTCAGTTGTGGTATCAATGACGCCTCGTAGAATGTTCCAATCGTTGATTGCCATGAGGAAAGCTTAATTAATGTATAAAGTACTTCACGAAAAAAAGAGGCCTCAAGTTATAAGAGCAGTCAAAGAGGCAGAAAATTTGCCACGGGGGTAAAAGCAATGATTTACGAAGATATATATATATATATATATATATATATATATATATATATATATATATATATATATATATATATATATTGTGGTGAAGGAAGTAGAAGAAGTCAGTTCGCCTGAGACCGTCATCGTTCACTCAACTATCACCCCATTAAATCAACCCTTCTCAGATCTTACAGGTTGGTGGAGGTGCGAACAACTTCCTCACCTCTCGCTAACATCCTGGAGCTCCGCAGTGGCCGAACTGCGCGACTAACCATGCCTGAAGAAAATGGGAACGACACCGACCAACCCATCACGCAGCGGACCACCCCTGCCCTTACTGTGAAACACCGCCAGCGGGATCCTCCAACATTCTCAGGAACTTCAGATGAGGACGTCGATGTCTGGCTTAAGAACTATGAACGGGTGAGTCACCACAACAACTGGGACGATTCCTTCAAACTGGCCAATGTCGTGTTTCTTCTGAAAGCCACGGCGCTCTGTTGGTTCGACAACCACGAGGACACCATAAACTCCTGGGATAGGTTCAAGGCCCCGTTTGCCGAAGCGTTCGGCAAACCAGAACATCGGAAACAGCAAGCCAGGGACCCATTGCTCCGACGCTAACAAATTAAAGATGAGTCCTCTGCCGCCTACATCGAGGATGTTCTACGCCTCTGCCGGCCAGTAGACCCCCAGATGACCGAGGACGACAAGGTCCGTCATTTGCTGAAAGGACTGTCGTACGAGCTTTTTTGCATCGTCGCCCCGAAATCCCCTGCAACCGTCACCATCCTTGTTGCAGAATGCAAGAAATACGAAGAACTCGACGGCGCACGAATTTTAAAACGCCCTTTTGACCGCCTTCCCGAAGTGGCGCACAGCATTCCAATCGACAACAGTTTGACTACCCTGATACGCACCTTCATTCGCGAGGAGCTGCAATAATTCAAGGCGAAGCTACGGACAGCTCACGATGGTCTGCAGGCCTACGGGGAACTCCAAAGTCTCCGCACTACAATCCAGAACGAGATGCGTGCTGCATTGCACCCCTTGACGACCACGTCACCTTCTTACTCACCAGCGGCATCCGTAGTCACCTCGCTCTGCGCCTACAAGACGTTCGCCACTACGCACCTGCCAGCTCAACGAAATCAACCGCGACGCAGAACAGACATCTGGAGGACCGAGGACCAGCAACCTATATGCTACTATTGCCATACACCTGGCCACATTCTGCGCTACTGCCGTCGGCGGATGCATGACGCTGGCTACCACCGTTCTACATTCGGCCGCACTCCCCGCACTGACAGTCGTGGCGACAGCACCGTATTCCCGGAAAGCCAAACCACCGACGGCCCTACGCTCACTCGCTTCCCAACACGCCGTTCACCGACCTATGAAGACAACGACCGTCCCTCCACCCACCGCTCCCAGAGTGGGTGTAGCCCGAAACAACCCATTCCCGTTTGAACCCGTCCCATTTCGACCCATTCCCGAATCGACCTTCCCGTTTGAACCCATCCCGTTTCGACCCATTCTCTAAACGACCTTCCCATTTGAACCTTCCCGTTTCGTCCCATTCCTGAAACGCCCTTCTCATTTGAACCCGTCCCGTTTCAACCGATACTCGAAAGACCCTTTGCGTTTGAACCCGTCCCTTTTCAACCCATTTGTATAAGACCCTGCGCATCGCCACCTCTTCGCAAAAAGTCTAATCGTTCTAACCCTGGTCTGCGCACCTTTTCTGCTTAAGAATATATGTTCTGAAATATTATTGCATGCCAATGTTTTCTAAAAAGATATGCACCTCTTCCAAGCAAGTTTCGAAGTAATGTATTGTTCTTACTTCAACCATTTAAAGTGTTTTTGCTTTTTTTATTTCAAGATGATCCCCATAACGCGCACCCCCGAAACGGTCTATGTACACTCTGCGACACCGTTACTGCAAAGACGACCTTGTCGCTTTTTTTAAATTTTACTTTGAAATGGTATTAGCAAGCATCACATTTTTTGGCTTAGGGTACTGGCTCAGATGAGCACTTCCAAAGACAGTAATAGTTTTTATGGCAGCCTTTTAATTCTATGAGATGAACAGCAACATTGCCGATCACTTGTTTGCGCTACGTTCAATAATGAAGTCTTGCGTACACAAGCACATTGGGTAAGCTAAAAACAGCGTCGCCATCGCGACGCTATTTTTAGGGTACCCAAAGTGTTTGCGTACGTTATTCTAAAACCTCATATTAGTGATCTTGATATTTTGGGGAGCGATAAATCAGACAGGGTGACAGGCATATGATTCCGACTTTATTTTATTTTACGATTTCAAACACTGAACACTCGTGCACACAGGAAAATATCATACACCAGAAAATGCCTTTGCCTTGTTGAGAAAGTCAAACAGGGAAATCATGCCATCAGAAAGGCGACACTCCTCTTCTGATAGTTGATGGTCCTTGCTGACCCACTTGAGCCCCCTGGCCCGCACGGCACCACTCTTTGCAAGCTGCTGCAAAGATACCCTTGCCAAGGCCTCATCCCGTTTAATCAAATCAATGGCTGTAAATGTTCGGGTGAGACCTCCCTGACGCCGTGTTTACCTTATGGTGCCAGGTTTCCAAGGTTGTGAGGTCAGCAAGGAAAACAGACATTGGACACTTGAACCTAATCAACTGTTAACGAACAATAAAACCAACCGTCCTCACTGATAACTAACGATGGCAGAAGCGTGAAGGTTGTTTCGGAATAGGGCGAAATGGGAAAGGATGAAACGAGAAGGTCGTTTTGAGCCGGGTCGAAACGGGAAGGTACAAACGGGAAGGTTGAAATGGGAATGGGTCGAAACGGGAACCACCCCCCAGAGTCACGTCTTCACATCCCAAAACCGCCGTGGCCGATCCTTGTCCCCGTATCCAGTTCGTCGCCGCTCTATATCAACCCTCAACGACGCCGCCCCATCCACTTCGCCGCCGTCAAACTGAAGAGAGCAGTCTGCATCGACACCGGAGTTCAGGCTGCACTTACTCGATACGCCGGAAATCCTTCTGCCGTAACACCGTCGACGATTAGAGTGGAAATTGGAGGACACAAATTTAACGCGTTAGTCAACACGGGAGCTTCAAAGTCGTGTTTATCAGAGCGTGTTCGCTCTCACTTGCATCGGGTGCTCACACCTCCAACCGTCGGACACTTGCTGCGTATGGGAAACGTTGACCTTGTTCAACCGCTTGGTTATTGTACCCTTCCTATACCCATTAGCCAAAATAATCACACCGTAATATTTACAGTGCTCAGCAGCTGCATTGCCGACGTCATCCTAGGATGGGACTTTTTGTCGTCTCCTGACGCATTTATTAATTGTGCTAGCCATGAACTTCACCTGACGGGTTCTGACTATGCCCACCCTTAACTCAATTCAACTCTCGCTGTTCTCCATCTTGAAGAGGATTTGGTCCTACCACCGAAGGCAGCCGTTGCAGCTGTCCTTATCCCAAGGAAGACTCTTGAAACATCATTCGGTCTAGTTGAGCCACTTGCCACTACTTTTGTCCTAAAAGGTGTTGTAATTCCCTATTCTCTTGCATCAGTAACAAAAGGCAAACTTCATGTTTGGATCACTAATGCCTCGTCTCAGCCCCAAATCCTTCCTCGTCATAGCCGTATCGCTAACTTCAACGCCCATACAGAAGACAATTTCACGACGCTGTCTAACTCCATATTAGGTCCTGCTCCCACGATCTCCACCGATTTCTCCCAACAAGTCGCAAGCATGATAAACTCAAACCTATCGAATAAGAACAGAGAAGTTTAGCTCAACTCCTTACGAGGTACTGTGACACATTTGACTTCGGCACTGATACACTGCCACGTACACCAATTGTGCAGCATTACATTGACACTGCTGACTCACCACCGGTTCGGAGTAGACCATACAGGGTTGCCGCCGCTGAACGCCCTACACTGCCCCACGCATCAAGCGTCACGCCCGGTTCTTCCAACTTCACAGCGGTGTCCTCTACAGAAGACATTATGAGCCACAAGGACGACCCCCGGCTACTCGTCGTCCGCCGCCGTCTCCAAAAAGAAATTATAAAAGCAAATCACGATGACCTACCCTCTGGTCAATTTAGGATTCGCCAAGATGTACTTCAGAAAACGCTCAAAATACTTCTGGAATGGTATGCCCCGCTGAATTAACAAATATGTGAGGGCATGCCACCAGTGCCAGACGAGGAAAAAAACATGGACCAAGCCTGCTGGAGTCCTGAGACCCATTCCCCCACCAAATCATTCCTTTGAACGCCTTGGTATTGATTTCTTAGGCTCTTTTCTCTGCTCGGCACAGAACCCCCGATGGATAATAGTGGCCATCGACTACTTCACCCGATACGCTGAAACAAAAGCAGTGTCAGCCGCTACAGCCTCTGAAGTCGCTGACTTTTTCCTGCATTCCTTCCTCCTACAGCACGGAGCCGACCGCGGCACTCCCTTCGTCGCAAAAGTCCTCAATGAGCTTTGCGGCCTCACGAGCACTGTCCATCATATCACAAGCGCTTACCACCCTCAAACAAACGGCCTCGTCGAACGCCTAAATCATACATTGACCGACATGATCTCTATGTACATCGCAGAGGACCACGACAATAGGGACACCATTCTGCCCTACGTCACATACGCATACAACACTGGCCGCCAAACTACCACCAATGGACCTTTTCCGAGAAGCGGTCTGCGCACGCGCGAGCACTTGATGCCAAGCGGCGGAAGTCGGCACTAGAAATCGAGGAAATTCGGAAGGAGGCTGTGGATCAGCGAGTAGAACACGTAATTGCAACATATATATAATTGTGTTACACAAAAAAAGGAAGTGGACACAAAGAAAAACGACGTTTGGGTGGACGCCACAGATCCCCCTCTTTAGAGTCGCCTTGGGCTGCCTTGGGCACGCGCCGCTGCTCGGAGAGCGAAGAAACTGGTAGCGCAGCTCCCATTATCGATTGGTAGAGCAGGTAGGTCACTTTCTCGATTTTTAGTTCGTGCAGCCGTTGCCTGGTGCCGTCGGTATGTAAAAAAGGTCCATTATTTTCCATATTATCTCTTACACGCACGTGAACCCCTGTCGACGATGGACACTCTCTTGCCCTACCTTAATGACACATCCCTTGATAGTTACGCTGAAGCTATATTATGTAGTGCGGAAGAAGCTCGCCAACTTTTGCGCATTTACACATTAAGGTGTCAACAAGAGCAAGGTCTCCACTATTCCGACACTCATAGTCCAGTTGAGTACACAGTGGGTGAAGAGGTACTCTTATGGACGCCGTCTCGAGTGCCAGGCAAGTGCCATAAGCTGCTCAAAAAGTTCAAGGGGCCATACCAATACTTCGCCGAATCTCCACGACCAACTACGAGGTCGCCCCGGTTTCACCACGTTCTGACCATCGATCAAAACAAACTGACATCGTTCATGTTGCACGCCTCAAGCGTTACCACCGTCCTGCACCCTAACGCCGGATTCCGGCGCTTTCTGCACGGGGGAGTAACTGTGGTGAAGGAAGTGGAAGAAAAAGTCAGTTTGCCTGAGACCGCCATCGTTCACTCAACTCTCACCCCATTAAATCAACCCTTCTCAAGTCTTACATTATATATATATATATATATCTTCATAAATCATTGCTTTTACCCCCGTGGCAGATTTTCTGCCTCTTTGACTGCTCTTCTAACTTGAGGCCCCTTTTTTCGTGAAGTACTTTATACATTAATTAAACTTTCCTCGTGGCAATCAACGATTGGAACATACAACCAAATGTCATTGATACCACAACTGACATACACATTTCCTGCCTCTGTAACCACTTTTATTTCTGCTTTATCCCACTAATTACTTCTTCGACCGTGTTAAAATATATATAAATATATACACATATATATATATAGAGAGAGAGGTAAAGATAAAGACGAGGAACGGTTGGGTACGGGGGAACATGCGAGCAACTCGAGAGGCCGCGCTGTGTGGTTACGAACGGTTCGCGATATCTATCGCTCCCTCGCTGTCTTTTAAATCATCCCCATTTCTCACCCTTGCAATATATATATATATATATATATATATGTGATGAGTAATAAAGAAAAACAACGCAGAGCTCTAATTTGGGTGGATTCAAGTTGCACAACTTGGTAAGAATGCTAAGGACCTCATGCAGCAGCAGCGAATTCAAGCTTAGACCAAACTGAAGTTAACTACGACATTTGCTTTATCTCTGGTGTTTGGGGATTAGTCGGTTGGCGACGATGGTTGGCGTTTGTTACAATTTTATTGATGTGCGACGCCCATGAAGATTTAGTTGTTAAATGCATACCTATCTATTTATATGAACCGCAACCGGTGATAGGGGAGGAGTCAAGATGGTAAGAAAAGGTTCGAAGACCACAAAGAGAAAACGAAAGGACTTTGCTTGTGTCAAGGTTTGCGGTCATCTGCCATTTACTGCACCACTGAATAATTCGTTTAATATATGGTTCCAATGTACGTGCAACGTCGGGCGCGAAAATGGGCCGGTAAATTACGCAGTCAGCTACAAACAAACGAACTGATAACGAGATTCGCTCATGAATGTCATTAATGTAGATTAATAGGTTCAGGGCCCGAGTGCACTGCCTTGAGGGATACCTAGGTTACCGCTCACGAGGGGGATTTATAACTATGAAAGGTGGTGTACTGAATGCATTTATAGTAAAAAAAAAATTGGTTATACACTTTACAATAGCGGGCTGGGTTTAAGTTCCTTAAGTTGTATCGTAAGACTGCGACGAAGGACCCGATCGAGTGCTTTTGAAATGTCGAGAAACATTGCGTGAGTCAGAATGTTTGTATTAAGGCCTGTGTGAATGTCATGAAGAAACGCCGTTAGTTGGGTTTCGCAAGAGCATGCTTTCTGGAATCCATGTTGGTGGTTCAAAGGAGGTCGTTATCTTCTGACCAATCGATTATACTGAGGTATATTATAGTACGTGCTTCATCAGCTTAGACGATTCGATAGTACATTTTAACCTACTGTACGGTACTTGTAATTATGTGACGGTCACAAGATTTGAAAACAAGTTACATTGCCCGTTATAAAATCCTGCAAAATTTCATCACGACTAAGTGACTGGGAAGCTACGTCACAAGGGAAAGTCGCAGACGTGTGTGTCGTGTTTATTGAATTCTTAGAATTGATTTGGTCATCCCTAGAGCTTGAAAACTGCTTCATGTTCTCGATTGCTTTCAGCACGCCGGCATATTCGATGATGATGGGCCCATCGGAGTGTGTAAAAACTGGTGTGAGACGGGAATATTAAGAAGGTTTTCATCTATGAAGACAGAAATAAATAAATTATTAAGTCATAAAGCACTTCGGTGATCAGATAGACCCAGTCTGCTCCCGTGAGTCAATTGTGGAAGAGGCGACACAGAAGGATTAACAATCTTCCAAAATGTTTTTTGGCTTGCTAATCAAAATGTTCAAAAGGTGCCGAGTATAAAATGTAGTTTTTGTTTCATTAGAAGCTGACTTGTAACCTGTTCCAAACTCGTGGTATTTGACCGAGGCTTGCAGTGTGTGGCAACAATTAGCCCGTCTTAAACGGTTTTTCTTGTAGTGTTTATAAATGGTTTTTAGAACACAGATTGTTCTTACAAGAGATTACACGAGTGAGTGAGAGGAAATACTCAATCAGTTGAATTAGTTTAAATTTTTGTACATTGTCCAGTTCATGTTAGGAGATCTTTCCTAGAAACCGTTGGAGAACGTGTCAAAGGTTGTTAGCTATAAGTTGGTAGACGTATAGTCGGCGCTCGGGTAATTCCGAATGAATTCACTGTAGCTTGACTTTTGAGCAGTGGTGTGCGAGCGTGGCAATTCGATAACAAGATGGCAACTATTGCCGGGTAAGTATGTGAGGTTACTGATAAAGGCTGGATCTTGTGTTGGACACAGGTACAGCACATTGCTACAGTTTTTGGTAGTTTTGGGCGGCTGAGAGTTATTACTGAAAAGATCGTCAAGGCAAAGGTCAACGAAAGCATCGAAAAAACACTGCCCGATGAGAAGGCAGTCCAATCAATATCTGGCCAACAAAGTCTCCAAGAAGAACAAGGGTGGCATTAGGGTAAAGTGTTGTAAGTTGGAAAATACATTTATGGAGCTCAATAGCGAAATCACAGCCCCCATCTGGCGGCCTGTTACATACGCCCAGTATAATACTTGGTTTATTTGTGAGGCCTGCCAAGTCGATTCCCGGGCTTGTTTCTGCCCAGATAAGCCTTGATGGGACACGATTATTGCCGGCTAAAGGAACACCGCCCCCTCGCTATGGTGTTTTAGAAAGGGAGGTGTGCCAGGTGCCGCTCGGTTCCGGGGGCCTCCGCCGGACGCTGTCGCTTCGTGGCGCTGCTAAGCAAAGCGCGGTAGATAAAATACAGCACGCCGCTTCGAACGTATGCAAAGCAGCCGTGTGTTTATGTTAAAAAAAAAAAATCATTAGTCGCGTTGCTTGTTTGAAACATGAATGCTTTTGACAAATACCCTACTCCATTTTCTCGCCTCTGTAACAAAATAGAATAGTGTTTACTGGTTTCATGAGCCGAAAGCGCTAATCCCGTTCCTCAGCGCGCGAGTGGGGGCATACTCGATTGCTTGCTTCCTGGTATTTCTCCAGTGGCATTCGGGGTTTTTCTCAAACATGTAACATATAAAACTTGACCAGTAGATAACTACAACGAAATAAATCTCTAATACTATTCTTTTTTTTCTGACTAATAACCGCAATATTCGGACCCCTCCCAACATAACATAAAAAAGTAAGACAGGTTCAGTTCAGTTTAGAGGAAACTTTATTGGTGCTATGATGCTAAGACTAGTCTTGAAGAAAAAGAAACTAAAAAAAAGGATGTTCTTATTTTCTTTTATTGTAGATATATCTCTCTTAACCTCTAGGAGTCCAACTACACTTTCTTCTTTTTCACTTTCTGTTCTTTCGGTTTAGTTTTTTCGGTCCTGTTTTTGCCTTTCAAGAAGAAATGCATCCGTGTGATGCAGTATAACTTCACCACTGATCGGGTGAGGCAGTCGCAGTGGTCAGTGCAGCCAACTTTGGGAGCCCTTTCAACGAGCCAACGATCTCGTACATTATTGCTGGCGTGAAGCTTGGAGGTGCTGAATGTCTTCGTCAGATGGTTTTGCAGTGTCAGCACCAGGTGGTACAGCTTCTCAGAGAATACAGCAGACCTCCCTGGTCTCACCCCATTGTCGCGTCTGCTGGCAGGTGTTGCGACGTCGCTCCGCTCTTTTCGGCAATCCGCTTTGCAGAGCTCAGGTATTTCGGTACGTTTGGAAACTGTGTCGGCACGGCATCAGACGCCAAAGCAGGTACCAGGAGGGGCTACCCCATTTCCTCTCCATTGATGAGAAGGCGAGACGCAGAGATTATAAACCTACAAGAAAGAAAACAAAACTGGCAATGTAAACACTGATACAATACATTCAGAGTAACTTGGAGGCGTATACGGACCACAGAGCAAACTCCTGACGTTAAAACGAACCTTGGGCCCACTAACGCTGAACTGTGTAAAATGGTTCAAGATTTGCAATGCGTCCTTTCTACCAACATGAACGAGATCAAGAGCAGTCAAACCCGTACGGATGCTACAATGAGTGAAATTCACGCTAGACTAGTAACCATTGAAGGTGGTGTGACTAAAATAAACGCCGTGGCTCAAAAGGTTGAGGCTTGTGACCAAAAAGTCACGGAATTGCAAAACTACGTTCAAAGGCTCGAACAAAAAATTGACAGCTTGGAAGATAGAGGCAGGAGGAACAACCTTGTCATTTTTGGTGTACACGAGGAAGATAATGAAAACACTAAAGATCTGAATCAGAGTGTTGTGGAAAGGATATTTCATGATAGACTCGGCGTTGCTGTTAACACAGTAGAACGAATACATCGTATTGGACAAAAGAATAAAGAAAGAAATCGCCCTGTCATAGTGAAGTTCTATGACTTCAGCGAAAAAATAAAAATTTTGACCAACTGCAGTAAGCTAAAAGGTAGCAGCCTGTCAATATCGGAAGATCTTTCCTACAGTACTCGCCAAATCAGAAAATGTTTGTGAAGAGTGCTAAAGAAAACAGAATAAACAAAGATAAAGTGTCACTCGTGTACAACAAACTGAAAATCAACGATGACTGGTATGTTTGGGATGAAACGGAAAATAAACGAGTTAAATGTGATCGCGTTCACACCTCGCGACCAGATGTGCAAGATACCAGTGCCAGTGCATGACAACCTGACCAAAACATAACCGAAGAATTGAAGCTTGTAAATCTTAACGCCCGAAGTATTGTGAATAAAATCGAAAAACTAGAACTTGTGCTGTATTCTTATGACCCACATGTGCTGATAATAACCGAAACATGGCTTCATCCTGAAATTAATAGTTCCGAGATAGTTAAAGCTTCATATTCAATTATACTTAAGGATCGGGAATCAAGGGGAGGGGGCGCAGCAATACTAATTAAGAAAGAAATTAAATATACTGTCTTTGATGAACCTCCAGATACAGAGTCCGTCTGGTGCAAGCTAAGTTTCGGTTCGACTCAGTTTTTGATAGGCGCCGTTTACCGTAAACCAAACGCTTCTATCGATGTTCTAGAATCAATGCATGATTTCATATTAAAACACACAAATAACCGCGCCAAATTAATTATTGCAGGTGACTTTAACTTACCACATATATATTGGAGTGAGCAGACGTTAAGCAATAGTCATGACCAACACGTCGAACTTCTTCTGAGTACCGCATTCAGCGCCGGCATAGAACAGGTTGTGACAGAAAACACTAGAATAAGCGAC
This sequence comes from Ixodes persulcatus, assembly GCA_013358835.2. NCBI lineage: Eukaryota > Metazoa > Arthropoda > Arachnida > Ixodida > Ixodidae > Ixodes > Ixodes persulcatus. Next base: position 9,850 of record JABSTQ010008601.1, on the reverse strand, counting down.
AAGGGAGGATCAATACTCGACCTGATATTCCTTAACACCACTGATCTTAAATGCAGTGTATCCATTCATGAAGTAATCTCGAATCATAAGTTAGTTTTTCTGTCTTGCTTGGTACCCTGTTGTAAAAATAAACATGATGTTGACAAGGTTGTTTTTAAGGATTATTTGCACAGTGAAGATGAGTCAGTTATAGACTATCTCGAGAGGTCATTGGATGAATTCGCGAAACAGAGGAACATCAGTGAGTTGTGGAACAGTTTCAAGACAATAATAGCGTACTGCGAGGACAACTTTATACCGACGAGGACTAAAAACAAAAAAAGGCGAAACCCGTGGATAACGCGAGATATTATTCACATCAAACGTAAACTAAAACGTAAACGCAAAAGCACAAGAAAAAGCGCTGAAGTGGTTGAGCTAGCGGAACACTTAAAGACGAAGTTAAAAGAAGCAAGAGAAAAGTATTATTCTGAAACACTTCCCGGTTTTATGAAAAATGAACCGCAAAAGTTATGGCGTCATTTGTCGCCGGAAAGAGAGTCAATAATGCAGATCACTTGCACGTTAAACTTACGGATGTGGTTGACATAGCAAATGCTTTTAATGCATATTTTCAGACGAATTTCACCGTAGAAACAAATACGGTACCCTCTCAAGAAATAACTTCGAACGTCGAATCAGATATGTCCCAACTTAGTGTGAACGAACAAGGTATTCTGTCCCTCCTATTAAATCTTGATACTAAAAAGGACCAGGGCCCGATAAGATAAGTAACTGCTTTCTGAAAAGATATGCAGAGTGGATTGCAAAATATTTAGTCATTATATATAGCGTATCTCTTCTGCAATGTCAAGTGCCAACAGACTGGCTACGTGCCAAGGTCATACCAATACCTAAAACTGAAAACAAGCCACTTTTGTATAACTATCTACCTATTTCGCTTACCTCAACATGCTGTAAACTATTGGAACACATAATAAGTAAACACATAAGGACTTACATGGAAGAGAATAACTTATTTTTTTTTTTGTAATCAACATGGGTTTAGAGCTGGTGTTTCTACGGTTTCGCAACTGAGTGAGATAGTGCACGATTTCGCAGAAGTGATTAACAATAGAGGTCAAACGGATTTTTATTGATTTATCGAAAGCCTTCGACAGAGTACCTCACAGTAAGTTAATTCATAAACTTCACGCTATTGGCATTAATCACAAACTTGTATCCTGGATAAGGGCCTATCTGAGTGCGCGCGAGCAATTTGTGGAAATCGGTGGAAAGTGTTCATCCTCTCTCAGTGTGTATTCTGGTGTGCCACAGGGCTCAGTGCTCGGTCCCTTGTTGTTTCTCATCTATGTGAATGACATAGGCAATAATGTTCACCCATCAACAAAGGTCAGACTTTTCGCGGACGACTGCGTTTTATACTCTATTGTAACTGAGCAGAACGATCAAGAAAATTTAAATTCGTCATTACATGCTTTATCAGAATGGTGTCTGGAATGGGGACTGAATATTAATTACCAGAAATCGCTAGCAATGACAATAACCCACAAAAAAGAAATTCTTGAATTTCAGTATGAGATTTTTTCCACCCCCTTAATTAAAACAAACCAAGTTAAATACCTAGGAGTTCAAATAACGCGGGACATAAAATGGGAAGCGCATGTTAATTATGTGTGCAATATTGCTCGCCGAAAACTGGGCTTTCTGAGGAGACAGTTAAAAAATACAACACTAGAATGCAAATTAACCGCCTATAAGACATTAATTTTGCCTACGTTAGAATACGCAAGCATCATTTGAGACCCTCACCAGCTATATCTTTCGTACGGAATAGCAAAAATTCAAAACTGGGGTTTAAGACTTATTTTTTCAAAATATAGGCGCGCGGAGAGCATGCCCGATTTGCTTGAACAATCGAAAATGCAAAGCCTTGGTGTTAGACGGATCATTGCGCGCTTAAAGTTCATACATCAACTTTATCATGGTCACCTTAAAATGAGAGCAGATAATTATTTGAGGAAACCACATAGTCACTCTAATCGAACTAACCACAGCGAAATGATCAAACAGTACATCAGCCATAATGACACGTTCAAGTATTCGTTCTTTGTTCATAGCATTGAAGATTGGAATTTGTTGCCGGAGGAATTAATCGAAATTTGCGAAACGCAGTCGTTCGTAGGAGGTTTGACAAAGCACTTTTAGGAAATCTTATAGCCAAAATGTCATTGATTAACATGTAGGATATCCTAAAAATTCCATCTTTTTGTATCAGCACTCGTTAAATGTAATCTGATGAAAGCTTGTATTTATGTACAGTACCCTTTGCTGAATGAAATGAAAACTGTAAGTGTTTAATTCTTCTGTCATTGCTTGATTGAATTTTTAATGTACTATGTTCTCCGTCGTTATGTTTTTATGTATTGTCGTTTTTTTTTTTTTTCTTCTTAGCGTTGTATATTATACTATTGTGTGTTGTTTCCTGTAACCTGCCAGGGCCTGAGAAAGGCCTGCAGTATTTTCAAATAAATAAATAAATAAATAAATATTTTCTGCTAATCGAGGTAGTATTACAAAAGAAAGCTATTGGATATGAGTTACATTACACTTTTTTATCACTAACAAAATGTCAGAAATAGATGACAAAACACTGCATTTAATTTCTTATACTGGCCTGAATCCTCTCAAAGTTGTCCCAACAAAATAATAAAGTCAAGTAGTTCCCAAAATTGAATGTGTAGTATAAGCTCAATTTTATTCCCCAAAATAACAAAGAAAAAACTACTGCGCGATGCTGTAAATGCTCAAACATTTTTGCCTGTCTTATTTTCAAATTTGGTGGCGATGGCTGAAGGGTTTATATATACAAAACATTCAAATAAGTAAGAAAGGCGGCCTAAAAGAAAAAGAGCAGACGGAACAGAACAGATAATAGGTACCGGAGTCGGCGGGCGAAAAGAAGGGGACAACACAATAATAAATGACGGAGAAGATACAGGCGAGCAGGTGAACGTTTAACATCGTGGAAACCCGAGACCAAGGAACAGATATGGGACGACACGCACACCAATCTTCACAACATGTCTCAACGTGTTGTGGAGATGACACTTCAGTGAGGACCTGAGACCTCTTATCCCGTTTTCTCAAAGCCATTTCACGTGTTAATACCATATTTTTGTACGAAGAGAAGCACATATGCCCCAAACCGCGCACAGGCATGGTATTATTTACAGTTCACTCACCTCATATCAAAGTGCCGTTCACACACTGCCGAATTAGGTTGCAGGCTCTTGTCGGCTCTCGGGATTGCGCGGTCCCACTTGTCGAAGTTAACGGCGTCCTTGGGGGCCCGGAACAATGATGCCTTTTCTTTAGAGTGTTGGTAGCCAACGTTGTATCCTTGCACAAAGCTCCAGCTATCTGTCTTCTTCGCACCGACTTCCATCGTTGCATCGCAAGCGCAAGGGCAGGCGTCTCCTAACGGGCTCTACGGCTCTACGCTCTGCACGACCGGCCGGGAGCAAAACCGCTTACCGCGCATTGCGTAGCAGCGCTGCTTGCCATCATAGCGGAAGAATCCTACGGAAGGTCCCCCCTCTCCCAACGCAGCGACGGCGCGCTTGGCACACCTCCCCTTGTAGTACACCCTACCCTCGCCTTGAGACTCGGTCAGTACGATAAACATAGCGACCAAATTGTGAAACAAACAGTTTTGAGTCAGGTATATAAGGGTTTAGCCACGTTTGGCTAAAGAAACGAAATCCGCAACGCATGCTTCGATTAGAAAATGCGCTTCTTCTCTTTTATGTATAAGATTTCGAATGTTCGTAAAGAAGGCGGAATGCTCAATGGGCACATCAAAGATGCGTCTAACATTGAACGGCAGAACTTAATTAGGGTTTTGCGGGGAAGGCAAGTGGTGGGTACGCCTATTTTTTTGCTCGAACCAAAGTTTGGACAGTATCAAAGATAAAGCGCCCGTCATCCATCAAAATCTTATCGTGACGAGGACACTTTGTTGAATTTTTTCGTGCAATATTTAAGCAGGTGCCACGAATGCTCAGTTGAAGACAATTGGACATTTATAAAAAAATGAACTAATACTGATAAGTGAAAACTTTATCCCAAAGTTGGTTATCGCCAAAAGTGAGAACTGTCCCTGGTTTTCGCGAAGTGTAAAACGGGTGATCTCAAAAAAGAAAAGACTGTTCAGAAATGCCAAATTTTCAGGCACGGAGCATGCCTGGCAATTGTGCGAAGAGTGCGCACGTCTATGCAAGAACGAGATACGAAAGGCAAAATATACTTTTTTTAACCTTGACTTGCCTGGCATACCAAGAACAAACCCCCAAAAGTTCTGGCGTGTAGTAAACCCCAAAGAAATAAATAAATTTCCTCTGCTCCAGGAAGGTGACGTGACACACTCCACCTTTGAATCAGCCTCAAAACTTAACAACTTTTTTGGTTAGGTGTTCACAAATGAACTTCCTCTACCTGAGTTATCCTGCACAGAATCAAGTATTGAAATAGATGATTTTAGTGTAAACATTGATGGTGTGATGAGTGCTATTGATCGACTACCCACAAAATCAAGCCCAGGGCCTGATGGGGTATGCTCTAAGCTACTAAAACTGACTAAAAGTGTGTCAGGCGTTGTGCTTGCCAGCCTTTTCCAGCAGTCACTTGACACCGGTTGTGTGCCGACCGACTGGAAATTAGCAAATGAAGTCCCAATTTTTATATCCGGAAACCGTAACTGTGCAACAAACTATAGACCCATATCCTTAACATCTGTTCCATGTAAACTTCTAGAGCATATAATCTATTCATGCGTGATGAACCACCTCGCCATTAACAATATACTTTCTCCTAACCAGCATAGATTTCAACCATTTCGTCGTTTATCCTGAGACTGGGTTTTTTTTTAGTCCAGTCTCAGTCTCAGAGTAAACGACGAAATGGTTGACTTCCACCAGCTAGCCTGTACTATGACTCTTTTTTCGTTAATAGATTTCAACGCGGTCTCTCTTGCGAAACTCAGCTATTCGAACTGATAACTGACCTGCACACCAGCATCCATGCATCCTCGCAAACCAACGCAGTTTTCATAGATTTCGCAAAAGCCTTTGATCGCGTACCACACAGTCGTCTCATTAGAAAATTGCAATGTCTTAAAATTAACGCAAAGGTAATTACGTGGGTTCGAGAATACCTCAGCAACCGAAAGCTAACCGTAATGGCAAATGGCATAAGTTCACCCCCGTAAGTGTTCAATCTGGAGTGCCACAGGGATCCGTTCTTCGGCCACTTTTGTTTTTAGTTTATATAAATGACCTCCCTAACAATGTTTCATAAAAAATTCGACTGTTTGCAGGCGACTGTGTGGTATACCGTCATATATCAAATCAATCAGATTGCATTGCCCTTCAAAAAAACTTGAATAGCATAATGCTATGGTGTGAGACATGGCAAATGCAAATAAATATAGAAAAAACGAAAACGATGACATTTACAAACCGTTCTTTCATTGTACATCATGACTACACCATCATAGATTCAAAATTAGATAAAGTAACGTCATTACAATATCTGGGTATTCATATAAGTCCTAATCTTTCGTGGAATAATCATATAGACTACATTCTTAAAAGAGCAAATCAATCTTTAGGATTTTTGAGAAGGCATTTGTACATGGCAACAAAAGAAACAAAACTACTAGCATACACTGCTTTGATTAGGCCAAAGTTGGAGTACGCATTTATAATTTGGAACCCGCATCAAAAGTATTTAAATGACCGGCTAGAATCTCTTAAAAATAGAGCAACTCGATTCATACTCAAACAATACGCACCTATGAGCGTCACACAACTTAAAGCCTCAATTGGCCTACAGACACTTCAACAGAGAATATATCTTGCTAGGCTATCGTATTTCCATAAGCTCTTTCACTCTTCAACTGAATTTCGCGAAAATAACGTCATCCCACCCCTCCGTATCTTTCCTCGCCATGATCACCCCAACATAGTTCATATTCCCTTCGCAAAAACTAACTTAAACTAACTTGTATAAATTTTCCCCGCTTCTGCAAGCCATGGACGACTGGAATGGGTTGGCAAGCGAAATCGCACAGACAACAAACCATGACACGTTTGTCTCATTGTTACGTGGCTCTTTATCATGACATCTATTTTGTTTCTCTTTTCTAAGTTGCACGTGTACGTTTGGTACGTTTATATTTCCATTTGTTAATTTCACCATCGCTGAGTAAGTCTTTTCTATAAGGTTTTCCATGTACACTCTTTTTAGTAGCACTTGTAAACTTCTCCTATATTACTTTTTAATCATTTAGAAATTGTTACATGCCACTGTGCGTGACCATGCACCATGTTACGCGTTATTGAGTTCTGTTAGCGTGGTCATGTTTCCTTTTACATTTTCATACAATTGCAACGGTGTACAACTATGATGCCATTCCATGCACCCCCTCTATGTAATGCCCCCAGTGGACCTTTAGAGGTAATTAAATAAATAAATAAATAAATAAATGGGAAACCTTTTGATTAAGCATATTCAAGCGGTTGTGCAAACATGTAGTGTCCTAATCCGAATAAAAATTACCCGGGACTGTGGTAAAAATTGGGGAACTTAGAAGAAAAAAGACAGAGAAAAAAAATGAACGCCTCACTGCCCTAGAGACTTATCTTACGCTACTCTTCATTTACAAAAAATACAGACGCCACCTCCTTCCCAATAAAATCCTCGGCCTCCTATGGTCACCGAATAGACACGAACGCAGCGTAGCCACCTACACCCGTGACATCTTCTGGATGTTGTCTGGTACCTAGGCGGCTACGCCAGCTTGGGCTCTATGCTACGCTGCAAAGCAATCTCCGCAACACGAGGACACCCCTCGCTTCGCTTCTCTCCGCTTCCATTCGCGAAACTTTAATATAATCTCGGGCCCGAGCGTGCACCAAATCAGGTCAAAACCACCGAGGTATCACCAGGCGACCGCCTTCGGCTCTCAGCGTCGGCCTAATTAAAGGCGCGTTCGACATTCACGTGCGTTGCGGCGTTCACGATAGTTAGACGACTATCGCAAGATGGCGCGTTCCTGGCAATTCAGGCGCTGCGTTCGGGCGTTCCTCCATAAAGGACGCGTTTTGTTGCCAAGTTGAAGCAAACGATAGCAGACAAACTTTATCTTGCGGAAGTAGAGGAGTAGGTGGTGCGTTCAGGTGCGCACTTTAGATGCTCCGCAGTGCGTTTCAATCAACGGTACATGAAAAAAAAGGTGTTCGAAATAGGGACTTGACGCAGCGCGTAATATATGGACGACCTTCACAGGAAAAATGTTTTAATCCGCAATTTGGGTGAAGGTTCCTCCAATCGCAACAAGAAGCTGGACTACCAATGTGTCAATCATCTGTCCAACAATAGCGATGTAAACGCGATGTAAGCACTGGGCAGCGCTTAGCGGGGTGCTACCACCGTCTTCTCCGCGATAATTGCGTCTGGCAGCGTAAATATTGCTAACAAACATTTCTTTTTTGCTGCAATGTTTTAAAAAGACGTGTTTCATCTTGTATCTTTAGAAAAGCTTGCTTTATTACTTTTATTTTAGTGTTTTTTTTTCTTTTAACGCGAGGCGTGGCTTAATATGATTACGCCTCCTACTTCGTAATTTTCTCTTCTTTGCAGTTTATCGTCGGACCAGCGCTAAAGGACGCAAAAATCGACAGCACCAACAGATACGTAATGATGAGCTTCACGATGGGCACTGCTGGTTTCCGCATGCCAGACAGCTGGACGGGTGGCGTCTCTGACAAACCGGTCGTGCACAGCCTCATGTTGTACCCGCAGGTTCGTGCGCGTGCGCGTTGCGGAGCGGGGTAATACTCTTCGTTTCAAAACCTAAGCTCTTAAACAAATGCTGCCAACACTCTAGATATCGGCAAATTCGGAATTTTAAGGCCATTTCACACACTTGCAGCCGAGTACGCCCGAATGAGACACGACCAGTTTTTGAGCCTATTACGATCGGATACACTGCTGTGGAGCTGGTCGTCAACTATCATAAGAGGCTTGACAGCCGGTCTCCGCTCCATCGATTGTATCCAAACCTAAAAGTGTGAACGGGACTTTACTGTTTTCTACTCAAAATTGCATTCTCACAAAAAGCTATTGTCATCTAGTCTGAAGAGTGAAGCGCACCATGGTGGAAGAGAGCCGGCTGCCAAACACTTGCGGCGTGAGCTCTGATGGCCATGCAACGCCACTGTAAAGGAAAGCGGCAAAAAATCAAAAAGAGGCGGGAAGCACGAAAAAAAAATTCGCCAGCTGCGGTATAAAAGAGTGACATGGTGACGCTGGACTCTGAGTCTCGGGGGTTCTGTGTTGATATTCAAGTTTTGCGTCCGCTGCGTTCCTGCTAAAAGTCAATTCTGGATATTTCGGTTTGATTAGTAAATAAAGATTGAACTTGAGGCATTTTATTTTTTAATATATTAAGCAAATGTGAAGAGGCAGGTCATAAGGCGCAGAAACAGGTCGTGCAGTCTCTGACTCGTACAGGCGCCCACATCTTTTGCCGATGGGAGTGGATGACCTTTGGAGCACTACTACCTAGAAAACAAGGCATGCGCCCCCTCTCCCCCCCCCCCCCCCCCAACCCAAAATGACGTCACTAGTTGTAGCCACGCCGCTCTGCTAGTTAGCGTTAGCATCCCGCCAGTCATTTTCGCATCGTCTCACAACATCGTGTAGCACACGGTGACGACAAGATGAATGCGCGTGCGACTTTGCGGTGACTCTCGTCGACCATCAACGTGATTGCCGCTTGGGGTGGGTCGGGAATTCACGAACGATGACGTCATGCGCAGGGCCTTGTCTACTATGCGGCATTGGTTGGAACATTGTACAGACTTCCCAATGGCTGAGATAATAAAATGAACTCAAATTATCAATGTTTGTGGGCAATGGCGCAATGGCATGCATTCTACTATGGGGGACTTACTGAGAGTTCGCGGCACTTGATTCTCTTCTGTCCATTTGTTCTTTTTGCGGTCTTCCTTGATTGAAACACTTTTCAGAGACAGAATCTCTCCGATGCCACGCGACAGCTACAGTACACTCTCAGAAAAGAGTAGTACTATACGATAGGTTACACAAACGTACCTGATTATTATCTGGAGGGCCGTTCTTTGAAGTACGAGTTCCTTCGTCGTGATGCGTTTTCTAAAGACCCGTGTGCACCAGTATAGAAGTCGGTGTTCTTGTGAGGCATACCGTTTGGCTTCAATGGATTCTTTAGTTAACCTTTTTAACGCGTTTCTTTATTTTGTGATGTCTGATTTACACCAGACAGGTTATTTCTGTTGAAGAAATAACTTGGAGGACGCTTAAGCTTTACCTTTAAGGGTGGAACGCGATAGCCTACTGGGGCCCGTTCGCTTCACGTTTTCGTTCGCTTCTCGTGCTCGGAGACGCGAGCGCGCGCCGAGATCCGAAGACGCTGTAGCTTCTCCAGATCGCCCTGTCACTGCTCTCGCCTCACTTCGGCTTCATGGGCACGCATCTTAACAGATAAACTCCCGCTCATTCCAAAACTCGGCAAACGTGCCTTACGTTTACCGGAATAAAGAACAAAAAACGTGCCTTACGTTGCTTAGCCAGTAGCGTGTCTGGCTAGCAACCGAAAAGTCCTGGGTTCGAATGCTGCCTAAATTTTTTCTGTTCTTTAAAGCAAACTAATTACGTTATAAATTTCGATCACCTAAGATGTGCGGCTACCTTTATTTGACAATACATGTAATGCTTCATTCAATTTAATTACACGTGTAACGTC
>JABSTQ010008600.1:0-19059 GCA_013358835.2 Ixodes persulcatus | reverse complement strand
ACTAAATTACTACTCGTGGAGCAGGTACAAGGCTGGGGCTAGATAAGAGACTGAAAAATCGCGCGGGCGCCTTATCGCAACCTCTAGCTTTGTACCTGCTCCACGAGCGGTAACTTCAGTTCACTACTACGCTTCTCACGCGCTCAAAGTCTTTCTGAAAATGACCGATTTAGGGGTTTTCGACGACGCTGAGCAAATTTCTAATTGGAACTATATGTCTATTTTCATTAATTAAAAAGTTAATTAACGAATTTTAAGTAATTAGCCGACTGATCGTTACGATTAGCCCCCTATAATCTGTCCCCCTGGCCGTATAACTCACCTCCACAAGCGGCATAAGTGTAACTTTCACGGCTATTTTTAAACAAATCTGTTAAGCTTAAAAAAAAACACCCTGTATATATATATATATATATGAGTGAGATAGGTTGCGAAAGGATGTGATTTTCATGGATTTTAAAAATTGTTGTGGTATAATGTCTAAACATGACTTTGATGAATCGTTCCTTTAGTCTTCCAATCGTAAAGAACAGAACATTTTTTTTGTAGTCTTGCTTAAGAGATAATGCCTTAATCTAGTGTTTAAAATAATGATTTTGTCGTTTGATTTATGTTTATTAAATTCCTTGTTGAAAAGCCTACCCTTATATAATACCTAATGACAATGCAGTTTTTGTGAGTAAAATAAAATAAAATAAGCATACATCAAAATTTTAAAACAAAATCGCAAAATTATCCGTGGAACGAAAGCTGTTCCTTAGAGAAGGTAATCTGTTCAACTAACTTGTTTAAAGGATAGGGGTGAAAAACCTCCTTCCAGAAATCCTGTGGCATTCAGGGTGAATGCAAACTCCTCTTGACTGAAACTAAATGAGTTTGGCATGGCAGGAATGGCATGAAGGGTCGTGTGTTTTGCGCAGTGCATGGATTGAGGTACCTAGAATGAAGATAGAGTTTAAAGAAATTACTTGCTTTCAAGTGGCTCATCTCTAATTATGCTTAGAAATATCACGTAGATTTAAAGTTTTGTTACATAAAAAGTAAATTCTACCAGTTTTTTTTATAAACGAAACTAATTAGTCGTTAATAAAATAAAGCAATTTCCAGAACATGTTTTTCTGTAGTGCTTTAAAAGTTCTAGGAGCAAATTATTAGGTGACTCAAGTGTACAAAGATCAAACAGTGAAGCAATCATTAAGTTAATTAGCCTGCATTTCGCTTTCAATAATCAGTATATATTGAGAAACACTGCAGTGGACTTACAATCTGTGGTCATTTACTGAAGAAACAGATTTTTCTCTAAAAATGATTGGGTTAGTACGTAGGTAAACCCATTGCGCTCAGTTAGGCTACTACGGTTAGCTATTTGCCATTGAAATTTATGAACATCTGTAATTATTTTTTGCTTATGTATTTGACGAAAACTCTGGGTGTCGAAAATTATTTTTGACAGATTTAATAAAACTGAAACTGTTCAGACACCTCAATCAAAATTTGCTCAGTCTCTTCTAAAATAAGTCCCATATTTTTCCACTATTTTTTTTTGTTTTATTTTATTTTGATTTTATGTAGCCGTTGCTAGCGTATTAAGCAATTAAAATAAATTTCTTGTTAATTTTGTACTTGTTAAGTTCCATATTCGTTGGGCTTATGATCCGTGTCCTGTGGCATTATTATACTGCGTTCATGAGAAATATTATTTCCATTGCTATCGGGTCGGTATCTATGCCCAAGCAGGAAAAACACAATGAAGGAAATGAATTATTATTGTGATTTAAAGTTCAGCCGTGTTAAGGTGCATGGTAGGTTGCCACAGTGTTTCCTGCTGCGCCTCATTCTCTGTTACAACCCCGATTTATGAACTCCGATTTTACGCCAAAGTTATTTCTTGCATGATTTTCATTGAAAGTAAACTGTCCATATAAGAGAACACAAATTTTTTTAGTGGATCGCTTGAGTGCATTGAGTCAAAGTAAATAGTTTTTTACAACTACTATACTATATGCAGTATGGCTCCGCGTCGATTGAAATTTTTATCCCGATTAATCGCTACACTTTAATCGATTAATAGGTCTCATTCTTTTCCATGCATAATATTTTCTTAAACAATGCATATACATATATTTTTTTCTCTTCTTTTTGTGGCCTTTGTTGAATTTGTATAAAACGGCGAAACATACAGTTTTGATTATCAAACAAAATCGATCTGTAGTTAAGAACAGTGCAAAGACACTCACACTCAGATTAATACTTCAGCTGCAGGATGCAGAGGTTCGTTGATATTCTCCGAAATAGCGTCTTTCTTTGATTGTTCACAATAGGGCTAAACGGACACTCGAATGAGTTGAAGTGGCCGGCACGTGTGTAACATTTTGCTCACGTCAGAAGTTACAAATCATTGCCCTGACAGTTTACCTTAGGCAAACATTTGACCTAAAGTTTGCCCTTCATACAGGTGTACTCGTCCACGTCTGCGTAATGAATGCGTGTATCTTTTTTGCGTCAAATTTTTACCTTATAACCGGTTAAAAATAATCTTGATTAAAGCAATAATCGATAAATCGGTAGGTTAATCGATCAATTGCCCAGCCCTAATTTAAACAATTAATTTATATGTGCTCCTCAGGATTACGACAGTTTCGTATTTCAGCGGACGCAAATAGATAGTCCACTTTCTTCTAGTTATTACCATATTAGGTTATAGTTATAGCACATTTAGGAGACAGAACTCTATTGAATGATTGCGTTTGTATGGTAGCCATTTTTATAAAAAAAGTCCTTATTTCCTCAGAGTCAAGGAGTTATTTTGCTGGAGAAAAAAAATCGATACCAGTTATATTAATAATTAACTTAAAAGCATTGCCGCAGTCAGTTTACCTGAAACATATCGTCTGTAAATAGCGGATCTTTTTGGTACCAAGGAATATTCTTGAAGATGTAGTGTGTATGTTTTGTTTCATTCTTATAGTATTCGCCTGTCTGCTCAACATGAACAGGCATTTTTTCTTCGCCACTTGGAAATCGAAACGAAAGATCTGGAATTATTGTTATGGGGTTTTAATTTTTTGGTGATATTTAGATGTATGGAAAGTACAAAGTAATTTTAAATAGGGCGTGAATAAACTGGTAATCTCTAATGCAGCATCGAAAGGTCCACAAAGATGTTCAGAATGTTAGGCATCTATCTGCAAATTGAAGATGTTAATGTTTTAGCGCCTGGCCGTTTTTAACACGGACTTGGACGGCATTTTAAAGTAATGAGTAACTAGTAATTGATGGGAAGCAGTTCCTCCTAATGTCTTATACATAGAATAATATTGTAATTGTAATATTGAATTAAACTTTTACGATAAAAATGTGGAAGTGGTTCATGTGTCATTCAATGTTTGTGATCGACGTCAGAAAATTCAGAATATTTTCTGAAGCCTAACGGACCAAAAAATGTGGTAGAACATGGCAAAACGCCATGAAATTCGAAATGAACCTAGTAAACCAGGAGCTTTAATGACGTCCGGGTGACGCACACCTAGTGTTCAAACCGTAGCTCATGCAATGATTACATGTAGGGTTCGAAGGCTGAAACCAGGAACCTGTTGCAGACATAAGCATTTTTATATTCGAACTGTCAATTCTGTATAAATTGTATAAAGGTCAAGGGCTATGTTACGAAGCGTGACTTAGGGTTTTCAGAAATATGTTTAGCATAATAGGGTCGGGTAGTCTGATGGCTGCGCAATATTAGTAACACATTTTGTTTTATATAACGTGATACATTACAGTATATTGTTGACTATCTGCTACTGTTTTATCGCGTATTGATGAAGGAAGAATTGTTGATAAATAGGGCCACCAAATGCAGCTAGAAGAGCAAAACCTGGCTACACAGTTCACTAATATTTCTAAAGCACTTCATTGCTACTCTAAAAAATCTCGTTTGTCTACTCTACCGTATTTGTAGGTCTAAATTAATGTATACGAAGTAACACGGAGTTCGAAGTGGCCATGTCCAGCGTCATGCTTAGCGTCATGCTTACCGTCCTTTGCAGATTTTAAGTTTAGTTATAAATAATTTAGGCTACGTCATTGTCCACGCTCCCCCGTTTTCTGAATGTTCAGCAGGAAAGCAAACACACAAACGTTTGGTTAGAGTTATTGGAATATTATATTCTAACCTAAAGTCATTCGTAGAGACAATATTACAGAACAAAAAGCGTTAGCGCTTTATGCACCTACCAATTTAGGACAAGTTAATAAAACATTTAACTTAGTTTTCTTAAAACTCTAAAAATAGCAAGGAACTTAGTTTAAGTTTATGGAAGTACTATATTTGTGCATAAAATTTGGGGAGCAGCTTTCATCTCAAATTGTCTAATAAAATTAAAGGAAGATCCATTGGTGGATTCTTAGGGAATGTGTTGGCATGACCCTTGGGAAACGCCACACAGGTCCCCCTTTGGGAAACGCTAACGCTGCCTTTCTTTTGCCTTCGTTACCTTGTCAGTGTTAGCGTTTCCCAAAGGGGGACCTGTGTGGCGTTTCCTAAAGGTCATGCTAACGGATTCCCTAAGGATCCATCAATGGATCTTCTTTTAATGTTGTGCTGCCTTCTGGGACCAGCGCTAGAGCTTGGCTAACACATATACAAGCACAAACCAAGGAATACGCACTGCGTACAACTGCAAGTTCATACTCGCCCCAGTATACGCGCGCGCATTGGCTTTCGACCCCTGACGACGCCTCCGTCTCGCCTTTGTCCCTCATCACTCTACTTCACTGTGTTTCATTCTTTTGTCCACAGGTGGACGCCGTCAGCTTTTTTTGTTGTAATGTTGGTACTATTGCTAACGCATTGATAAAAAAAGGTGGCGGGTACACTAGGATTCCTCCAAAAACGTTACCCTGAATAAATACGGTTAGTTTTTGTTATTTTTATTTCGTGACCATGCATCTTGTGACGGTATGCCAGTAGGTTTTTTTTAGTCTTGGAAGTTTAGAATGAAAGAATGTTTGTTATGTATGGTTGTGGAAAGTACGTGACAAAACGTCTGAGGCATATTTGCAAGTATAAAATAATGCATATTGAATAAGAGCTTACCTTGACCCCAGTAATAGTAGGACTCGTATGTGCCATTTATAAATTTATCATCGATACAAGCTGTGTAGAGTTTGGTTTTAATATTTCGGGTTGCTGGTGAGATAACTTCATCTTTATATTTATAAGTATATGGTGTGCCATATCTTAGAACTTGATTGGCAGTGGGCATGTCGCATGTTTTCGAAGATTCTGTCGCACAGGGAAAACGCAAATGAAGGTATTTTGATTGAAACGTCTTCAGGTCATAGATGCCGCACTCCACCTGGGTTTTCACATCCGAGCCGCTGGTAGCTGGAAGGTAAAAAAAGAATATATATATAAATATATCTATATATCTATATATATATATATATATATATATATATATATATATATATATATATATATAGTGTGGGAAGCCGAGGAGGACGACGGCGCGCGAGGGGGCTGGAGCGGTGGCCGGTGGCCCGTCGCGCGGGTCAGTGCACGTGGAGTTTAGACAAGGCACGGGCAAGACACCCGGACAACGAATGCGACAGCCAGGCCCACAACCAAGGCGCTGAAAACAGTAAAACGTTTTGAATCTATTATTGCTCGTGTGACTTCTGGGGAGGGCGGACCAGGCAGGGACCGATTGGGCAGCAGTTTAGTAGAGCGACCCACACAACTGGCGCCCAACGTGGGGCCCGATTGGCCTGCTGCTTGTTCTGTTCGTCCCGGGGAGTCACACAGATCTATTGAGAGTTCAGTGTGGTGTAGAGGGATAAATGCTAACGATGCCCCCCAAGACGAGGTCGACCCCCAAAAGGGACGAGGACGACTCGTCTGAGGGCGGAACTCAGGAACCGTCTGACGCTGCGGGGCCGGAGAAGGCTCTAGTACGCGAGCATCTCCAGATGCTGGGATTTTACCACCAGCTCCAGTTGGAGGCGCGGCAGACATCGGCGAGTTTATGCACGCCATGACGGCGATGATGGAGACGTTCTCACGACAAATCGCGACGGTTCCAGGAGTCGCGAGTGCCGCGCCTACGCCTCTGCCCCGACCGCGGTTGTTCGTACGGACGCCGACCTACGCGGTATATTCCGACGGAAAATCGGTCCACGATTTCTTACAAGACTTGGATGCGTATGTAGCCGCGTTGGGAGCCTCAGACGAAACGGCCTTGGTGCAGATCGTGCCGATCGCGTTAACGCGCGACGCGTCGCGTTGGAGACGGTTGCAACGACCGTTTCTATCGATGGCGGACTTCCGGACGCGATTTAGGGAGGAATTTTCCCCCCCTGATTATGAGATTCGGATTAGGGACGAACTAGCTAATAGCACTCAGCACCCCGACGAGAGCCCTTTGGAGTACGTTCGCGCGCTCCAGGAGCTCTACTCGAGGGCCGAACCATCCACGTCTGACGCAGAGAAGGTAGCTAGAGCGATACGGAAATGTCACCCTAGATTCAAAACCTATCTGCGCGGACGGGATTTCGCGGATCTGGAGGCACTTGCCAGAAAGGCGCGAACGGTCCAAGCGGGCTTGCTCACTGAGCTGCAGTACCACCCCCCTCCGAAGGCCGAAGAGTCGCTAGAGCCAAGATGCGCGTGGGCAGGACGCGCCGCAGACACTCACATCGAGTCGCGCACGGCGTATACGGCCGCTGCGGAACGTGGTCACGGGGTAGCCATAACGCCCCGGGCTTTGGACTCCTTCGCTTACGAGCAAAGGCGCAGGGCAGCCAACGCAAACTCGGCCCGAGTCCAGACCCGTAGGGGTGGCGCAGCGGTTAACCACCGCGGAGGCGCGACTGGTCACGACAGTCGCGGGAATTATGACTCACCGCGGTTTGCCACAGATGAGGTGTCGCGTAAGGGTAACGATGGACAGGTTGTGCGTAACGACCGGCCACAAGTCAGGTGTTACAACTGTCACCGTCTTGGGCACATCAAGCGGCATTGCACGTGGGTAGCGTCTGGTTCTCAGGGTTCCCAGGGAAACGCCAGAGGCCGGCGCCACTAATCAGGTCCTCTGAGTCAAGGTTGCCGGCCGCTGCCAAGGCCCAGTACCAGTGTGCTGACAGGGCGGAAATTGTGGCCGGCGACCGCGTGGCGATGGCCCCGTCGGAGTGTCGGGCTCAGAGCACGACACCTGAGAAGGGCCCGTACGTGCGGGTAGAGATCGGTGGTAGAGAATATTCGGCACAAAGTGATACCGGTTCTACTCTTTCTCTAATTGGCGATAATGTGTACGAGGACTGCCGTAACAGGAACCTTTGCGCGCGGGAACTTGCAACTCCGCTGCGTTTAGCGACAGGATTGGCCGAAACGCAAGGGGCGATGCGCCTTCACCTTGGCCTTGACGGCAAACGAAGGAGGCAACGTTTCGTTTACTTGCCCGGTATGGCAATTCCGGTTATTTTGGGGCAGGACTTCGTCTGTCGTGAGGGCATAATCCTGGACTTGAGGAAAACGGGTATCGTTATAGTGCGTTTTCCCCTCTTATTCCCTTTGTTGCCTCATCATCTCTGGTGCAGGGAATGGAACGTTCGCTCGCTGCGTCACATCAGGAGCAGGTATTATCTGCGCGAGTCGTGCCCGGGAACGTCGAAATGATAATTGCGTCTTTCGATGGGCCCGCCGACCAACGGCGGATGCTAGCGAACGCCTTGTCCCAACACGCAGCTATGTTCACCGAGAGACCGGGGCTTACGACTGTTTTACAACATAGGATAGATAGAGGAGAGTCCAGGCCGTGGGGGTGTAATCCTAGACCACTAAGCGTACATAAACGGGCCCTCCTAGACGCGGCTCTCGTGGAGATGCTGGACACGGGGGCGGTGCGGCCATCGCAGAGTCCCTGGGCGTTTCCAGTAGTTTTGGCGCCAAAGAAAGACGGCACCGCGCGCCTTTGCGTTGGTTACCGAATACTTAATGAGGTCACTAGAAGGGACGCGTATCCTTTTCCCTCTATTGAGTCTATAATGTATTCGCTTGGAGGCGCGAGGGTTTTCCCCAAGTTCGATTGTAGCAGGGGTTTTCTCCAGATCCAGGTGGCGCCAGGCGATGTCCAAAAGACGGCGTTCACCTGTTACTGGGGTTATTTGAGTTTACGCGTCTTCCGTTTGGTTTGTCGAACTCGCCGTCGAGTTTCCAACGGCTCATGGACATCGTGCTGGGCGATGCGAAATTTAACTTCGCCATGGCCTACATGGATGACGTTGTGTTATTCTCCAATTCGTTCAAAGAGCACCTAACTCATCTCGAGATCGTCTTGAGTCAAATGAGTGAGGCCGGTCTAACAATTAATCCAAAAAAGGTGCAACTGGCCGCCTCAAAGATAAATCTTTTAGGCTTTGACGTAGACAACGGTACCTTGAAGCCGAACGATGAGAAATTGAGGGTCATTCTCGATTAACTACCACCGCACGATGTAAAGAGCCTTCAAAGGTGTCTGGGGATGGTTGGCCTTTACCGGCAGTTCATCCCGATGTGCGCGGAGCTGGCGCGGCCATTGAATCTGCTGCTCCGGAAAGGCTCGAGGTGGGTCTGGGGTCCAGAGCTGCCTTCTCTTCTTTCGCGAGGGCAGTAGCAAGCACCGCTAGCCTTCGGTTACCAGATCTTAATCGGCATTTTGTTGTGCAGACAGATGCGAGTGGCTATGGTGTCGGAGCAGTATTGCTACATGAGCATGATGGACAGTTACGCCCTGTGGCATTCGCTAGTCGAACGCTTACACCGTCGGAACGCAACTACAGCGTGACGGAAAGGAGGGGTTGGCCGTCATGTTTGCTCTGAAGAAGTTCGACCTCTATTTTGACGGTACGACTTTCGTTATTCAGACTGATCACGCAGCACTTGCCTGGATTCAGAGGCTAAAAGAACCGGCGGGAAGGCTGGCCCGCTGGGTACTAACCTTGCAGCGCTACTCGTAGACGGTTGAGTACCGAAAGATATCGACCATCAAGGTCGCGGACGCGCTCTCTCGGGCGCCCCAGGATGGTGGTTGGGAGGAGGTGACGCAACCAGAGTGTAACGAGAAGCGCGGAAAGAACAGGAGAATGTCTCCGGATGCAGGGGTGAGCTCCCTCACGGACGTTTGGGAGGAGGCGAAGCAACCGACACTCGTAGCAGCCTTAGCGCGCGGCACGAAGGAGCAGAGGATCGTCGCTTGGGGTGAAGTGATCAGCAAGAAAGAGCTTGTCAAGGCCCAGAAAGCAGATGGTTTTCGTCAGCGGGTGTTGGGTAAACTGGCGGAAATTGCGGTTGACACCGGGAAGGCTGGCGGTTGAGTTAATTATCAATTTGATTCACATCTGCTGGGCGAAGACGGCTTATTGCTTCGCTACATTCCAACGATCGATGAAGTGGAGGGTAATGAGTCTCCCTTCAGGATGGTGATTCCCAGGAAGCTACAGAAGAGGTTTATCGGGTACTTCCACGACTCGGCTCTGGCAGGTCATGGCAGTGGCAGCAAGACTTTTCATAAGTTATGCCGCGCCACGACCTGGCCGGGGATGAGGCAAGGCGCACTCCGATACGTCCGCAGCTGTCCAGCCTGCCAGAAAGCAAAGCCCAGAGGGGGCAAGCCTCCGGGCTTGATGCAGTCGGTGGAGAGTCAATACTCGTGGGAGATCGTCGCTTGCGACATCATCGGCCCACTGCCGAGAAGTCCGCGGGGAAACCTGTACCTCTTGGTTATTACCGATCATTTCTCAAAGGGGGCAGAGCTATACCACTGAGGAAGCTGGTTTCAAAGCGGATCTGGGAAAAGTTACTAAATACTTTCCTACGCTTCGGCACACCCAGGTGTCTCATTAGTGATAACGCTAGTTATTTTAATAGCAAAGTGTTCGTGGACTCCTGCTTCGCGCTGAACATAAAGCACAAGAGGACAACACCGTACCATCCCCAAGCCAATATCACTGAGCGAGTGAATCGGAATGTCAAAAGCATGCTGATCGCGCTAACGGAGAGACACCGAGACTGGGATGAGCACATCGCTGAGATGGGTTTTGCCATCCGGAATACCGTGAAGAGATCGACTGGTTTCACGCCAGCGTTTCTGAACCTGGGTAAAGAGATACCGACTCCGCTGGAGAACGAGTTACGGAGCAACCAAGGAACACCAGGACGCCCGCTCTCTAGTATGCCTCCTTGGAGAAACCGCCCCAGGGGGTCATACCCAGGAGGCCGACCGGACCGGCCAGGCCCCGGGGCGGCTGGACCCCAGTGGTCCGGTCGACCAAACCCTCAGGGCGGCCGCCCAGGGAGGCGTCAACACCGAGGATGGCCGAACGGCTGAGCGGGCCAACGCCGCCTGGGCTCCGCAGGTACCGCGAGCCCGGCAGCAGGCTGGCCTGCGCGGCACGGGGCAGGGCCGTCCGCAGCAACATCGCGGAACCAGGCAGGGCCGTCCGCGACGGCACCTCCGCACCACGGAGCGGCTTCGTCTACGACGGGGGGACCGGCCTGGAGTCGGCCCCCCTGCCACACCGTGGCCACGTGGACGGCGTGGGAGGAAGGTGGGGCGGTCCTTTCGTCTCCCGCCGGCGTTGGAAGAACCAACCGAGACCAACGCCTGGCCACCCCGACCACCAAGTCCCACTCCCGTTCCGTGGCCACACGCAGCCGGCGGTTCCACGGGTCTTGGGAGCGCCTTACACCTGCTGGCTGTGCGGGGTTCCAATAATACATCTGGAGACCCACGAAGCAGGTCGACTCCATACCGACCTGCTGGAGGCACGGCCCCTCCCGGACAACGTGGCGGCAGCGGTCCAGACGCTGAGGGCAAGCCGCCCGGACCTCCTGGCTCCCGCTGCCTTGGCCTCCGTCCAGCCAGCCGGCCTCCCGAAAACCGTGCCGCCGCACCGGCTGCCGCAGCCGCCGCCATCGAACCCGCCACCTTGACGGCTCCCACAACATCAGCCGCCACCACCTCTTCCGGCCCAAGCCATCGGGCCAGTGTCGTCCACCAGCCCCCTCCTCCCCCCTCGACTTCCGACGACGCCATCATGGCCGAGGTGGAACAACTCCTCGGCCAAGACCAGTGAACACCCGGGGCCCCCCGAAGAACGGGCATTGAGAGGGGGGGGGGGGGCGGGGGGTAAGTGTGGGAAGCCAAGGAGGACGACGGCGCGCGAGGGGGCAGGAGCGGTGGCCGGCGGCCCGGCGCGCGTGTGAGAGAGCACGAGACCCGGCTAGCTCGGTCGTCAGTGCACGAGGAGTTCCGACAAGGCACGGGCAAGACACCCGGCAGACGACTGCGACAGCAGGGCCCACAACCAAGCAGTAAAACGTTTTGAATCTATCCCTGCTCGTGTGACTTCTTGGGAGGGCGGACCAGGCAGGGACCGATTGGGCAGCAGTTTAGTAGGGTGACCCACAACTGTTACTGCCTATGCACACTTCTTTAAAAGAAGTACAATTTTAAAAATACTTGAGCGTTCATAATTCATCTAACCTATCCTTGAAAATTTATATTGAATGCGTAACAAGTAATGCAAATAATACTTTAGGATTTATAAAACAAAATGTTCCATCCGTTCCTTCTAAAACACTTTTCTATGTGACCCTCGTTTATCTCTAAACCAGTATATGCCGCTTCAAAAAGAAAGAAAGGTAAAGGTCAAACAAAATCAAAAAGGGGTAAAAGGAAGACTACGTAGAGGGGAGAAAAGGAATCAAATATACTTGGAGTTCAAGGAAGCATCAACAGTATATTGCTGATTCAGGTTCACTAGAGGAACTCAAATAGATCTGAATTTTCCGCCAAAGGCTGTTGGAGCCAGATAGGAAGATGTTGATCTTTTCTGACGGATTATCAATTCCGATCGCGGTGACCTGGACGAGCAGGACTTGACTTGCATGTATTTGAGCAGTGTAGTAGGATGCTGGCAGGGGTCTCATATCGGATGTCGAGAAGGATGGTTATCGTCCTGGGCCCCATCAGTCTCGATTCAAATGTATGCAGGACTAAGTTCGGAAAACTAAGACAATGTGCTAAAAATAAGCGAATAAAAAACTCTTTATAGGCAATTAGAAAAGTGAGCATATGTAGCTTTGCATTTTTTCCCACCGGATGTTCCAGCGAAAGCTTTCCAGAATCTTTAAACACGGGGTTCTTGAAACAAAGAAACTCTTTCTGGTAACAATCTGCCAGCCACGGCGGATGTCAGAAAGTGCAAGCCACATACTACTTAGGTAAATAATTACCTGTATTTACTAATTAACTATTTTATTTTGTGAAAAAAATATATAAGTTTAATTACAAACTTGCTAAGAATAATTTTAAACAACTAAATCAACTCAAGCCACCATTTTTAGCGTATTTCGGGAGTTCCTCGATTTTAGTTTGAGGCATTTTAAGAGACAGTAATAACTTATTGCTCCCATCAGCTAGGAAGAAAAACGGCTTAACAAAAGGAACAATGATACCCGCTTTTTTTCTATTTTCTCAGAGTATATTGAATGTTTGAAACGATTAGGGCGAAACAAAGTTGTAGGTGCGCACACACTCACAACCGGTACAAAATGCGTGGCATTTTATGCACGGGAGCGTTATTTTTACAACAAAGCACTCACCGCCGGTGTCTGTTAATGTACCTAGCACGCAAACGGGCCAGGATGCTGTGCCACGATCTATGTTGAACTCGTTCATGAGCTCAGTGTAGAAATATCCGGATGAACGGTTACTGGACAGCCCAAAGAATGCCATGACCGCAGCAAGAATGGCAATACGCCAAGAGCTGTCCATTGTTTCGCATTTCTTTTCTTCTCCTGGTTCCATGGGTTTGTTCCTGGTTCCAGCTACAAAAACAAATGCAAGGAAAGCAGAAGGTTAGCTCTGGATTAGGATAAAACAAAAAGGTACTCCGTTTTTGTGGTTTTTGCGAGAAAACTTTAAATAATTCAAACAGGGAACAAATTACTGCAGATCACTAGCTGTGTAAAAGACTGGCGTGCCGTTTGAATGAAATATGAATGATGTAATTTGAATGGGCGGGGGGGGGGGGGGGGGGGGGGTGTCATCGGATGATGCCTTCAGTCTTGAAAAGACAAGGCATCCTTATTTTCTTTATCGTGACATCTTGCTTTTGTTTTTTAAGATCAATTATTTTTAATATCTGAAAGTGCGGTCTATGTGTACTCAGAAGGTGAATGTACAGATGTTATCTTTAAAAAATGCACGAAGGAGGCCATCTGGCTTTGTGTCACCTTCGTATGTTGACAATTCGAACCACCACATGTTAATTTCTACGAAGGTTTGGTTCCCATGAAATTGCTCAGAAAGTCAACAACTGCGACAAACAGAGCTAATTTACTCAATGCTAAGCCCCCCCCCCCCCCTTTCGCCCATACAATAAACAAAGCTAAAGTCGGCTTCCAAAAAAAAGTCGGTCTACACATATGTAGGCTCCGAGAGAAATATCTTTACTGAGTTCCAGGAATTATCGGTGGCACTTTCTTTGTCACTGCTTTATTTTAGCCTCAGTTAGTGTTTTTTTTTTTTTCTTAATCAAGTTCAATCACTCCCAGTGCCATGCTTTTTAAATGAATTGAATTTAGGGTTTAATGGCGCGGCAGAAACATAGGCCATTGTGCGCCAAACACACGATGAGTGAACATCACCAGATTAAAAGTTTGAAATTGCAGCACATCGAATATCATTTGACTGAAATTGCTGTTTAAAGGTGATGTAAGGTATTCGTGCTTTTCAAAAAGTTCAAAACTTGGGTGTGCGGAATAACGGGGTTATATCCGAGTAGAAGTGCCCAGTGGAATTGTATATACTTCCTGAAAAAAGAAGAAAAAGTGGGTTCGGCGTTCGTCGTAAGATTGTGGTCTCACTAAAAAGATGCGAAGTATACTTAGGGTTTCCGAGCAGTGGTCGCACGTGGGTGGGTCTACGTTTTTTTTAGAGGTAGCCAGGGGTTAGGTGTGTCTGGCCTGTTCGTAGTCGACACAAGATAACTTCGTAAAATCTTTCCCGATGTCTGGCACTGCTTCATTCACTCCAAATAGGCTTAACACTATAAAGATTATTGTGAGGATCAAAGTCCCAATCCAATTGCCAGAAATTATTTATTTTGTTTCGCAGAATAGTTAGTCATTCACTAGAATGGTTTCACTTCAATGGATCTGTTTAGGCACCATACTTGGGTAGTAATTCAATTACTGTAATTGAATTACTGTAATTTAATTACTTTTCTTGGTAATTTGTAATTGTAATTAATTACTTTTGGCTAAAAGAAATTGTAATTGTAATTTAATTACTTTCTAGCGTCAGTAATTCCGAAATTTCAGGCACAATTACAATTACTTTTGCAAAATTTCGCGGCGTCGACGGAACCTCTCTGAAAGCCTCAGCGCTCGCAAAAGCGGCCTAGCTCTCGGTGAAACACACAGACACAAACTCACGCACAACGTAAATAGCGTCGCAATGTTTGTTGTTTTGTTGTTTACACTGCGGGCTTAGAGACAATCCTCTTTGGAGCCTATCTCAACGGCGCCGTGTAGCGCCGTCTGCGGTGCGAGCAGAAAACAATAGCGTAAACATGCCAAAATATTGAAAGAAAAAAATTCGAGCTTCAGCTTTCAGCCGAGGTTGGGAATTTTAATTGTCTATCAATTTTTTTTTTCTTTTTTGACATTTTTTTATGTTCCTCTTCCAGTACTGTTGCATATGCGTATCTTTGTATTATTTTCAAGATAATTTCTCGTTGATTTTATTTGGGATATAATTTGCATAAGCACTTTGGAGACTGACCTCGCACCTGCGAATATTGTCACCAATGATTCGGGAGCCCCGATTCGGTTCTTATATATTTCTGAGCCATTATAATTTCAACTCAATGTAAATAATTTACAATACCATGATGTTTGTATGTGAATGTGATCATATTAGCGCATGTGGATTTCACTTTCATATTAATACTTGTAAAATATTCTAATATGAATAATTGCCACATTTTTATTTGCCTGGCTAACTAAAGTCTGTCAACCCAATTTTTCCTTTAGCGATCTGGCGTCTTCCAGACACCAGATCGCTTTTTCGGTCGCGCTCCAGTCACCTAGCTGTGTTTGGAGCTTCGCATTTGTCCTTTGTCCCTCTTGTTCTCCTTCTTCAGGGATTATTTTCCTCATTCTTGTCCAGCTCGCTTGCACTTTTGCATTTAATTGCATTATAATCCAGCATACGAACTAATTTATTATTATTAAAAATATAAGAACGTAGTACTTCTTTGCTCCATACTGTCAAGTTCTATCACGAATTTAAGGAAATTCATAAAAAGAAAGTACAACGCGTGAACATTGAAGTAAGGAATGAACAAATAGTTTGCATTCTATACAACTCGTTTAAAGTTATGTGGCCCAAGTCAGGTCGCTCTCAGAAATAAGTAATTGTAAAGTAATTGCATTACTTTTGAAAAGTAATTTGTAATTGTAATTAATTACTTTTCACGTAGTAGTAATTGTAATTGTAGTTAAACTACTTTTGAAGCAAAGTATTTGTAATTGTAATTAAATTACATTTTGGAAGTAATTTACCCATGTATGTTAGGCACACACTTGTCGCTTGGTCAGTTTCTTCGTTGCAGTGTATTACGATATGGTAGGCACCAAGCACAACTTAATATATATTTTTTTGTTTTGTTTTAGGGCATTATTGGCCTTACTACGGAGTAAAGAAAAGAGAGAGTTCTGCCAAGATGTTACAAAGTTAAAGCCAGGAAGGAACTAGGCGAGTCTGAAAATAATATAGATTTCATATATTTCTATTTAATTATGTAGTGTACGACCAATATCAGCCCTAGAAGCTCAGCGGTGAACACGGATGCATCGGGGTTGATTCGTCTAACACACTGAATGGACACTCCTACCACTGCACAGCCAACATACCCATGCCTTTTGTGTGATCGGTGAAGAAACTTCGGTTTGTCTCGTAATATCACTCGCAATCTTAAGAAATTCATGCTTTATAGCACTGTCGGCAAGGGTCTCTTTGTTGTATTTTTTTTTTTTTTTACGGAGAGGTTGCGTGTTACGGCTATATCATCCCAAGGAGAAAGTCTGTCTGGAGTTTGCATAATAGAACAAAATGTATCAAAACTGTACTTCCCTGCGGCATCTTTAACGCGGAGTGCAAAGGGACGTGCTACAGACGGCTTCTTTTAAAAGGAGCGTTAATATTTCATGTCTTGAATAAAAAATATTTTGATGTCGAGGAAGAGTACGAAGTCTCAGGAAGCACTGTGTGCTAAGATAAAACCTTCGTTTATCTAGCGACCACTCATTTGACTCAGCCCACACAGTAGGCACAGGCGATGATTGAGAGGCTCCGGTTGCCAGCAGGATCCCTTGATTTTGAACAGGGTCCAATATTTTCAGTGTAGAAGGCTTAGCAGAATAATAATCAATGCTGCCATAATCCAACACGGAGCGAGCGCATGCCCTATCAATTCGCAAAAGGCAGACACGGTCTGGAACCCAAGAATGGTTTGCGAGCAGTTTAAGAATGTTCAACTTGCGCTGACACTTTAGTCTTAGTGCCTTTATATGTGAAGCAAGGGTTAGCTTACTGTGATATACTAAGCCTAGGAACTTATGTTTCAGCCTAGCAGAAATAGGTGTTGGTTTAAAGGACAACGATGGATAAGGAAACACTCCCCGTCTCCGAACGAAAATAAACAGCCGGTCTTCTCGGCGGGAAACCAAAAACCATTGTGATTAGCACACCTACTCATCTTATTCCCCGCCAGTGAAGAAAAGCAAACATGGGCATCGTTGACATAAAGAGAGTAGGAGACATGGGCGGAATCACCTGAGACAGAAAAGTATTTTTTTTTGTAATTAACAATGTGACGCACAAGACACAAACCTGTAACACGCCATTCTCCTGATGGAAGTGGTCTGAGAGTGTTGCTCGCTATCATACCTGAAATATACTATCCTGCAGAAAGTCTGCGATGTAGTTAGAGATTATCCCTTTTAAAGGGGCCCCGCAATGACTTTTTTACTGGTTTTTAATTTTCACCGAACCTGTGCGCACTGAACGTAGTAACTTAATGAAACTTTTTTTTTTCTCGAATTTCGCTTTATTTTAAAAGATATAGGCAAATTAGAATTACAAAAACAAGCAAAAAATAACCTCCTTCATGACGTCGTAGGTCCTGGCTTGAGTGGCCCTGAACTAGAGGAACGGTAGTGGGCTCATGGAGCGTTCACGGCTGCCGCACTCCGTGTCGACGGCTCGAGAGGGCGCCACTAAAGCATGTTTTGGATAGGCTGTATGAAGCGGGTGGCCAGGGCGGCTCGCATTGCATTTGCTGCGCGATTAAAAACTATTTCGGCATAACACTTCATTGGCCGCAAATGACAGCAAACACGGGGTAAAGATCAGTTCAGAACGGGAGCCACTTCGCGCTGCCATACCGCCAAATGGCCAAATCGCCAACCAAGCCCGCGCCGAAGGCCTTCGGAACGCTCGGAAGCGGTCGGATGCTCGAGCCGGTATACGATCGCAGCGCCGCCGCGTACACCCGGGATTTTTCTACGCTCGCCGTTCGTCGGGGCCTCATCCCACTAGCCCTTTCTAGTATGCGTCGTTTTTTCCGCCGCTTGGTGGCGGGTACGTCGACGGATCATTTCTTGTTTCCGTACTTAACAAACTGCATTTGTTTCTTTTCTGATCTAAAATACTAAACAAAAACTAGTTTCATTACATAATTGAAACGGTTTGCGACACTTATATTTTGTATCTCGACTAAAAAAAGCTTTTAGCGGCTCTGACCAGTAGTAAGCCCAGGACCAAAGACGTCACATTTCGCGCGCTTTCGGCAACGTGGGTCGCCCTCGTAGGCAGAGGAGGTTTCCGCGTCGTCCGGTTAAAATATGACGCACTGATATTTAGTTACTCTCTCCATGCCTGCTGGCTTTCCCGAGCCCCAAGAGACGTGGAAACCGCAAAAAAGGTAGACGCTTAAATATGATTGCAGGTCCCCTTTAAGCCCTTCGAGATGAGGTCCTGAAGTATGCAGCACCGCCAGGAGGTGTCGTAAGCCTCTTCAAGGTTTAAAAATAGAGAAAGACAGAACTGCCCATTTACGAAAGCCTTACGGACAGCCGTCTCAAGGCGCACCAGGTGATCAATAGTAGGTCTCGAAGTACAGGAACCACACTGAAAATTACTTAGAAATTTATTTCTAGTATGTAGATGAGACTATTGTTGACCAGCCGTTCAAACGTTTCTCTAGGCATCAAGTAAAGGCAAATGGCCTGTAGCTCTTGCTTTACATATGTCCTTTCCTTGTTTTAAAATGGGAACAACAATAGCCTGTTTCCAAGTGCTAGGTAACTTTCTGTCCGCCCAGATTTTATTAAAAAAACTGAAGAAAAATTACGAAAGATATTTCAGGTCAGTGTGAAGCATAATTGGGTGAATTCCATCAGGTCGTGGGGACGTAGACTTTGCTCCAGTGAGGGCTCCACAAAGCTGAGAAAAAGAAAAGGGACGGTAATTTTCTTCGGTACAATCGTTTGAACTGCGAAATTGGGCTCTCTCACACTTAGACTTAAATCGCGAAAACTCTGGAGTGTAATAATAATAATAATATAATAATAATACTTTATTCGTACTTTGGAGGGGTTTATCCAGGCGCACAGGGTCGCAAAGGCAGTGATGCCCATACCATGAAGGCTTGCAGTCCCAACCTGGGGCCCATTATCGCACACACACGTGCAAAAAAAAAAAAGTGTGGGGGGGGGGGGAGTGAGAGGGAGAAGAAAAAGGGGGGGGGGTAATGTCACAGAACCCATCACACTGCTGCACAGCCTTCAGGATACGTCCAAGGTCGTGGCAATCAGGAAATGGGAAATGTTTGTGTGAGTTCAGGCGGCAGCTGTCGCCACAGTGCTACCGCACGAGGTAACCACGAAGAAAGATGACTTGCTGTTCGGGTGAGGAGGGGCTGCAGGCGGGCTGTGCGGTTGTTGAGGCG